>RXID01022129.1:272145-547295 GCA_005019695.1 Trichopus zeylanicus subsp. travancoricus
ACATTTTGTGATATTCAATCATCGCGTGGTTTCAAGTGATACCATTTTTTTTTTTTTTTTTGTTAGGGTTCGTCTTTCCGAAAATTTAAAAATTTCAAACCAGGAGTCATATCAGAGTCCAAATTATTTCTTCTTATTATTATCAAGAAATACCTAAATTATTAGCTATTCGGGTCAACAGATAAAAAAATGTATTATTTATTTCATGTGCATAGAAGCTCGATTAAACATCATCATTCAAAAAGTGATTACACTCAACATATGTTTTCTATTTTAAAACCATATCTTCTGTTAGAAGTGATCCGTTTGAATAAATAGTTTACTACAATTGTATCTATTCGAGGCTGATATAAAAAGTTGCACCTACGAGTTGTAAAATTCACATTTCTTTCAGGATGTTGATCTGTAAGAATTGTTCCGCACCATATAATGCGAATACAACACGGTTGCCGAGTACAAAAATAGACCAATTAAATTTTTTTTTTCCTAATTTAATCATCTTCAGCATTTGCAAAAATTCCTTCAAACTTTTACCGGGATATACACGCAAAGAAATTAATCGAGATCATACAAACAAATAGGAAAAGATTCTAGTTCAACAGAGAAACAACGTTAATAATAAAATTATAGATCATTTTTGGTAAAGAATTTTCTCCTTTTTTTTTTTTTTTTCGCTTTAAGAATGTGATGCCAATCCAAGAGAAACTGCGGGCGGGGATCTATTCCTTCCTTTGATTGCATTTCTTGCCTTTTGTGCTCGTTTCACTGTAAAATAGCATCAAATCGCAATGGAGAATGGGATAAGAGATTTCATAGGCCTTGAAGATTTTCCCTTTTTTTTTTTTTTAATATTAACTAGTTCCCGGTCTAATTTTAGCTATTCATAGTTCATATTTAATCGAAGAATAAACTTGCAACTTTTCGTTAGAAGGAGATTGAAGGATCGGACTCATGAGCTTTTCTTGAAACAAAGATAAGTGTGTTAGGAAGCGAATCAGCGGTGGGTTGAGTTAACCCTAGTTCATTGCATGGTATAAAGTATCAAGTACATTCATGCATTGTTCCAAAGACAAACAAGATGCCCTCATGCTTGAGAGACAAAGATGATGCTTTATTAGGTGTGTGCGTGTGTGTACACATTCACGAGTGCTTGAAAATTTCTTCACTTGACCTAATCCGACTTCATTGAGGTATTATATTGTTCATTAAATGGCTGTTAGACATAATGACAGGTTATGGGAAACCTAACCCATCTTTGTGACAGTGGGTGTGCCGCCTTTTTAGTTTAGTGATTGCCAACTAGTCGCATCGTGTGTGCTGTTGCTTGTGCTAATTATAGGGATCAATATTAACTTTATTATCTTCTTTAGATTATCCGGAACCGTATTTTTGCCAGCTCTTTCTCTCTCTCTTTTGTCGACTGCTACTGTCACTCACCGACCATTTTTGTCTTTCATTGGCGATCGAAACCGGCTGAAACGACGATCTTTTTCTTCCTACGCTTAATGCTAGAACGAAGAGATCAATAAGCTCAACCTATTATTAGCAAAGTAAAGACCCGAAAGCTACGGATAAAAACATTGGAGCTCCATAACCAGGACGACAACACCACGTTCATCCCACTAAGTGTTGACTAGTTTTGGCTCAACCCATGAATCTAGGGAAAGAAAGAATGTCCGCTAAACTAAAAATATCATCTTCTAAAGAAAAACCATACATATTTTATTTTATTTTATTTTATTTTATTTTATTATTAGGGTTACAACCATGCAAACTTGGTTTACCTGACTACAAGGCATTGGCATTTGCACCATTTTTTCCTTTTTCTTTTTTTGTCAACTATTGGTTGGTGAAGTGAATCAAAGTCGGTGCATGTTGCCATCCATTTGACTAAATGAGTTGAATGAGAGACGAACCCTTAAGCTTCATAGTTTAGGTTATATCTTTCTATCCAATCATGACATGACCTTTACACACAAAGAATAACATAAATAATATGTAAAGAATAAATCATTAAGTCAAAAATTTAAAGAATGATTCATTTTAAAGAACATACTATGACCATTGGTTTGCAACCTTTTTTCCGAAGAATATGAACAATAATCCTTGTTTTTTAATCGAATTGTTTGCAGTTCAAACGTATTTATTACAATTATTTTTTACTTGTGTGATGCATTGTACCATTAGTCTCTGCACCATTTGTTAGCTGAAAAGTTATTTTTCATATTAAGTATCTTTAATGAATTCTCAAGGTCATATACGCAAATTGATACATATGTAGGGCATACATGCAAAAAATAAACTTTTATTTAAATCACTTGAAAATGGCAAGAAAAGGAGGAAAAAGGCGAGGAGGATACACAAGCTCATTGAACAAAAAAAAAAAAAAAAAAAATCCTTAAAGAAATTTTTAAAAAAAAAGCAAGCTTAAAAGAATTGGGAGGACGGAGGAACGAGGGTGCCGCACAAGAAGAAACCCTAGCCTGACCTCACTCGCCGGGCAGACCAAAGATCTGGCCCCTTCTCATGCTGCCACGTAGCCCCAATTCTGTGGTGGTTTCAGTTTGACGTGGCATGCACCATGCACCCAGCTTCCTTAAATACCATCCTTCTCCTTCCTTCTTCCTCCATTCTCTTCTCACTTCACCATCTTCCTCCTCTCCAAGCTCCACCGCAATGCCACCTCTTGACAACCACCGTGATCCTTCTTCCTGCAATGCAGAAGAAGACCATCAACATCTTCATCTTCATCATAATCATCAAAGTTTCTCTTCTCCCTGCTTCCCCATCACTCTCAAGGTCAGGAAAGCTATGAAACCCCTAACCTGCCAATCTTTATTGTCAGAAATTTATGGATTCTGATGTTCTGTGTTGATCTTTCTGTGCAGTTCGTGGACATATTTTATCAAGTGAAGCTCCAGACACAGTCGGAGGAGAAGACCATCTTGCATGGAATTACCGGAAAGGCCCCCCCCGGCGAGATGCTCGCCGTGCTCGGCCCCTCAGGGAGCGGCAAATCTACGCTGCTCAGTATCCTCTCCGGCAGGCTACACGGCCGGCACGATGGGGCTGTCACGGCCAACGACAAGCAGGTGACTAAGGCGGTGCAGCGGCGCATCGGGTTCGTCCCGCAGGACGACTTGCTGTACCCGCACCTGACGGTGAGGGAGACGTTGGTGTTCTGCGCTCTGCTGCGGCTGCCGCGCGCTCTGCCCAAGGCGGAGAAGGCGGCGGCGGCGGAGGCAGCCATGGCGGAGCTGGGGCTGGAGAAGTGCAGCGATACGATGATCGGTGGCGGATTAGTGAGAGGGGTCTCCGGCGGGGAGAGGAAAAGGGTGAGTATCGCGCACGAGATGATGACGAGGCCGAGCCTTTTGCTGCTCGACGAGCCGACATCAGGTCTGGACGCCACCGCGGCGTTCAGGCTGGCGGCGGCGCTGTCAGGGATGGCGAGGCGGGGGAGGGCGGTGGTGGCTGCGGTGCACCAGCCGGCGAGCAGGGTGTTCCAGGTGTTCGATACTGTCCTGCTGCTGGCAGAGGGGAGGTGCTTGTACTTCGGTCGTGCCAAGGATGCCATGGACTATTTCGGTTCGGTCGGGTTCGCGCCCAAGTTCCATGTCAACCCGGCCGATTTCATGCTCGACCTCGCCAATGGTAAGAATACATTTTAGTTTCATTTTTGGTGGCATTTTGATTTTATTATAATAATAGAAATTCATTATTGAGTGATATATGTCAGAAAAATGTTAAAAAGGAAACAATAATATTATAGTAATTCGCTAAATATAGCAGCGAGTGCTCCTATATTTACCTCGTAACCTCGGTGAGGACACGAAGATGACGAGGGACTCAAAAAATAATACACAGGTCATGTGTAAGAGGAGTAAAAGTAAAAATGGAGAATTAGTTTTTAAATAGAAAATTGTGGAAGGGGGTACATGTAAAAGTGCAAATGGGAAGAGACTGGTGCTTGGCACTTGGCACTTGGCACTTGAATGGGGTCGTCACATGCGAGTATGAGTTGGGAACCATGCGTCTCTTTGTTCATGCACTTGTTTCTTCTTTTGGAAAAACACGTCTTTGCATGTGGGGCTTCTCCTGCTTTGCTTTTTCTCCATGTCTAGTGCTTGCTTTTTCCGACTTTTCTTTTTTTTTTTTTTTGCCCTTTTTTTTTCGTGTTTTGGTTTGACTGAAGATCTCAGAGTCTTTTGTTAATGTATGCTCTTTTATGTTGCAGGGGTGGCTCAGCTGGATTACCAGGGAGATGCAGAGAAGTCCAATGTGAAGCAAGCCCTGGTTTCCTCCTACAACAGGCACTTGGCTCCGCAAGTCAGAGCCTCAATTGAAGAACAAGTCCCTGATGATCCTGTACAATTAAGTAATGACCTCATTTGGATGCATGTTAGACAAGGGCATTTGACTTGATTATTTCATAAGTAATTCATCGATTTGTTTCTCAACAGTAACATTGACCTGCAAAGAACTTCATAAAGGCAGCAAGATGGAAATTCTGATTCTAACTGGATATGGGTTCTGAACTTTCGTTCTTTGATCAGGAAGGGAGAGGTGTGCGGAGAAGGAACCAAAGAACTACACTAGAATCAGCTGGTTCAGCCAGTTTGCTATCCTCCTCCACCGAAGCCTCAAAGAACGGCAGCATGAGTCCTTCAACTCACTAAGAGTCTTCCAAGTCATAGCCGCATCCCTGCTAGCCGGTGCAATGTGGTGGCGCTCCAGCATCCACAATGTCGGTGACCGGCTAGGCCTTCTCTTCTTCATCTCCATCTTCTGGGGTGTGTTCCCGTCCTTCAACGCTGTCTTCACCTTCCCCCAGGAGCGTGCCATCTTCGCCAAGGAGCGGTCCGCAGGCATGTACACACCATCCTCCTACTTCATAGCTCGAATGGTGGGTGACCTGCCTATGGAGCTGCTTCTTCCAACCATCTTCACTTTCATAACATACTGGATGGCGGGGCTCAGGTCGGACTTGGAAGCATTTGTGCTCACACTCACTGTGATACTGAGCTATGTTCTGGTGGCACAGGGCCTGGGGCTCGCCCTTGGTGCCGTGATCATGGATGCCAAGCGGGCATCAACAACTATCACTGTCGTGATGCTGGCATTTCTTCTCACTGGGGGATTCTATGTGCTGAATGTGCCTGTGTGGATGGCATGGGTGAAGTACACTTCCTCCACTTTCTATTGCTACAGGCTGCTCATTGCAGTTCAGTACAATGGAAAGGAACTGGCTTACTTGGCTCAGAGTAAGAGTGGAAGAGAAATTATTGAGACAAAGTTGGAGGCACCGGTGAGCACCACGGTGTGTGTCGTTGTTCTGGTCGCCATGTTCGTGGGGTACAGGTTGCTGGCTTTTGCTGCTCTCAGGCGAATCAAGGCCTGATAGACAATGCGGATCATAGATATAGCTAGCATGGCTGAGATCTTCTGGGCGTACCTTGATCTGAGGCCGCAGAACTGGATGGAAATTAGAAGCTAAGCGGCAGGCAATACAGTCATATTTGTCATGAAATCATTGCAGATATATGTGATGATGCAGTTAAAACTTACTGTTGAAAGGAAGCTAAGTGCTTCCTTCAGGAGCCATGGATAACACTGAAAATCATCTCTCTTGAGCTTCAGATCTGAATCACTTTACAATCACATTGATCGTTTGATTATTTTCAAGATTATTACATGAACCAAATTTGGGTATGGTAATTGTGCTCACGAGAAGTAACAATTAAAAACGTACATCTTGAGCAAGAAAATGACAAGAAAACTAATGAACTAAACCCAAATCATTTGATTTGGAATCCGTCCGATAGTAACAGTTCCTTCGCAAAAATTCTCAGAGTACGGGAGAGTAAGAAAGCTGCAGCGGGGAAAGCGGTAAAGACTTTTACTTTCAGTGACTTGGTCTTGGTCAGGAACTACTACTAGAATTTGTCATGCAATGACGAAGCCGGCCAAGGTTGATTGTGAATTCAAGCACTGGTGTCCTTTCATACCAAACAACTTCAGTTAAAAAAAAAGGCACTCAAGCTGTCAGTGAAAATTAAGAAAATGAATAGCAGACTCAGTACAAGCTAATTTTGAGAAAGAACAATAACTTATTCTAGTAATTAACTGTCGTTATAAAATGTTGCAAACCCTGATTCATGACAGGAAACCGTACCTCTATGCAGAAGACACGACTCAAATACTTCAGGGGACAGTAAGACATATGACAAAATCTAGTCATATCCTCCTTATAGCAATCATTCTCACAGTCCATGTGATTTGGTTGTCTGCAGCGGCTCCTCAAGGTAATCTTTTTTTCCATTAAAAGAATGTGATCACTGTCAATCCATGTCTCTTTTGCAGTCAGAACTGAGATTCATATAAGCTTTGAGTTTGTCTCGGAAACTCTGAACTTTTGAGCCCTTGAGAACTGATCACTGATCATCAGCTATGAATTTCAATTTCCATCTACAGATGAACTGCTGCTTCTGTCATATCGGCGTATGTTGGGAGCAGAGAGAGCTTACCCACTCCACCACCTGGACCTGCAGCAGGAAGATTCGTACATACGTAGTTTGTTTGTACTCAAGCTCATTCATCCATCAGAGCTATAACAGACCATATATTCCTACAGCTCAGTGTAATTGAACTGCAGCTCCTTTTTTAAAAAAATATACCATCAGCACTCAGGCTTGTACAATCTGGCCTAAAAGCATGGAAGAACAAACTTTGAATCATTGATAAAGCATGTTCCTTTCTAATTGACATTTTCTATGCTTTGTTTTTAAATCATTTACAAAGGGATAGCAGGTGATCTCAACAGTTAAAGCATCTTCCTCTGCACAAAGGAGGGATATATTGGCTATGTCAAGAATCAGAATGATTTGTTCAATGAGAAAGGAGAAAACCTAGGTGCCCATTCCCCTGTTATGTCTTCTAGAACTATTTACGATTAACATTTAAATGTTCTGCTCTGTCATACAAGGAGGAAATAAGGATATATGTCAGAGTCACAAGAACCATGGTATATTTCAAGAAATGTGCTATATCCATCGGTGTTAAGCAGAATTTTAAAAGAACAGCATAGACCCACTTCAGGAAAGCATGATTCTGGTTTTTTCTGTTGAATGAAATGTACAAGGACCTTCCCTGCAAATGGCATCTGATGATCAAGTTGATTCCGGCATAAAAATGACTGGTAACTTCAATCCATTTATGTAAAATATTTGAAATCATAATAATGAACTACAACATAGATAAATGAGAATCAGCTTGATCGCTCCATGTCCAACAAGAGGTTGGACATCAGAAATCGAACTACGAATCGAAAAATAAGAAGAACAAAACCTCAGGAACTCTCATGATGGATATTTTTTGCTATGTAAAATTAAGCATTAGCAAAATGCTTTAATTATATTTACTAAGATGAGAAAGGTCAAGAATAGCTATCAAGAAGCACTGCACATGCACAACGTCACTACAATATGAAACCTTTTACACCAATCCAGATGCATGCACCACAGCAAATTTCATGGCACAAAATCATGCCTCACAGTCCTGCTCTAAACGTCATTTCTGTAGGCTTTACTTGCGACTTATGATGCACATTCCAGCTCAAATTGTAGAGACATTATTCTTTGCAATAGTAATAAATTCATCATAACAGTAACAGCACCAGAATTATCAGGTAGCTACAAAATATTGTAAGAGCAAATATAAGAGCACAAAGAGGAAAAAAATGCAGCACATCAAATGACATGAATGAAAAGTAAAACAAAATTAAGCACATTACAACAGCTCCAACATTCTGATATAGCTTCAAAGCCTTGGAACATCAGAGATCAGAGCACATTGTGTCAAATAAGTTCAGCCATCATCAGAAAGACAGTCTGAAGCAAGTCAACCTTTTGATCGAACAAAATTCAGAACCAAGACAATAATTTCTGCCAGCAATTAATCCTACTTCTGAGAGTATAAAATGGCGCCAACGAACAAATTGACAACTCAATAATATAAGTCAAATCTTCTAAAACACAAGTCACATTCTCAGATAACTTTGTGATTCAAAAGAAACAAGGACAAGTAACCATTTGTTTCCACCAAGCATTAATCCTACTTCTGAGAGTATGAAATGGCGCAACTAAAAAAATTGGACAACTCAGTAATCGAAGTCAAATCTTCTAAACACAAGCACATTGTCACATAACTTTGTGATTCAAAAGAAGCGAGGACAAGTAACCATATTTGCAGAGCAATTGCAAAACGAAATGAAATCACATTGAGTTCTAATAAGAATCTGAACTTTAAGACATAATAAAGGGTAATTATGATTCTACAGCCCAATTACTCCGGCTGCTGCGACTGGAGAGGAATCCCCAAAAGCTCCTCCGGAATGTTCTCGGGGGCCTTGGGCGCGTTCTTGGCGGTGACGGGCACGGCGAGGAAGGTCTTGGTCTTGCTGATGGGGCGGGACATCTCGAGCTCGACGAAGTCGCCGACGCGGAAGCGGCTGCCGGGGTCGTGGGCCTGGTAGGTCTTCTTCTTGCAGACGCGGCGCTTGTACTTGGGGTGAGGGGTGAGGGGTGAGGCGGAAGACCTCGACGGCGACGGTCTTGTCACTGGTGGCGCAGACAACGAGGCCCTGCATGGACTTCATGGCTCGGACGGTGAGGGAAGGAGGAGGCGAGGCGGCGAAGTGGAGAAAGGTGGGAGCTTTGGCCGGAGTGAGGGAAGCGCGTCATGGAGGAAGAAGGGATGGTGGGGAAGCTCGAAGGAGGTGCGGAGAGTGGAGGAGAGGAGCATGGTGGTGCTCTGGATTTGGAGAGAGTGAAGAGGAAGATGGCGAAGGGCGTTTTGTCTTTTTTTGGGAATTGGATAAGGAATTTCACGAATTCCACCAAAACCAGAGGGTGTTTTTGCTAAAACTAAAAAATAAGATCCACCGTCCATCGGTGAATAGGGATCTGATCTCGTCAGTCCTCTCGCACCTCGTCGACCGCTCCGACTTCAAAAACCGTCACCGTAGCTTCTCGATTTGCTCTGCCATGCGAAATCCCACGAATTACCAACTCCCAAACCCCTAACTCCAGAGCGAGAAGGAGCAGAGAGAGATTCGCCATGGACGATGGCGCCGGCGAGCTGCAGTGCGTAGGGAAGCTGGAGGTGGCCAAGCCCAAGCCCGTCGTGGGCTTCCTCTGCGGCACCCTCCCCGTCCCCACCGACGCGCCCGCCTTCCACTCCGCCCTCCTCGTCCCCTCTCCCCAGACGTACTCGCTCCTCTCTCCTCATCTCCACCCGAATTCTTCGCCTTTGATCTCACCGCACACTTGCTGATTTCTCCTGTTAATTTGACGCAGAATTGGAGCCCCGCGGTACCAGATGCTTCCCACCGAGACCGATCTCAACACGCTTCCTCTGCTTTCTGGGATTCCCGATAAGGTTATCCCCGCTGCCCCAAGCGCCAGTGAAGGTGATTTCTTTTTGAGATTTATTGTGTGAAATATGGCTTTTGGTTTCCAATTGTATAATTGTAGTAAAAAATATTTTGCGTTGAGGGGACAAATCAGTAGTACTAGTATGGTTTCATTAGTTTAGGGAGGATGAAGATTGATTAAGCATAATACTCTTGTAATTATTAGTTCTTGTGGGATGCTTTTTTTGGATTTTTGGTAGGTTTGCGATGGGATAGTGGTCCAATCAGCCAAAATTTGTCTACAAAATGCCACGCTTTAGCTGTGTCTGGCTTGACGGAATATGGAGATGAAATAGACGTGGTTGCTCCAACTGACATTTTGAAGCAAATTTTTAAAATACCTTACTCCAAGGCCCAGCTATCGATTGCTGTTCATCGGATTGGAGATACTCTTATCTTGAATAAGGGGTATGTTCATACTTGAATGTAGTTTATGTGACTCATGCTTATTCAAACTCTCAGTGCCTTGTTATTTAATTTTATTTTTTCTGTTCCCGTGCAGGCCTGATGTTGAGGAAGAAGAGAAGATGTTCAAAAAACAGAGCAACCAATCTAAGGGATCTGATCCCTCAATGTTTTTGAACTTTGCAATGCACTCAGTAAGAGCAGAGGCTTGCGACTGTCCACCTACTCACCATCCATCAGCAGACAAGCAGCCGAGCTCCACTATCTGGCCAGGACATTTTGGGCGCCAAGAGGGTCCTGTTATATCTTCTGCCACTCCACACGTTGGTGATTCCCAATTTTTTCATGAATCTTCTAGTGGTACAGAGAATTCTTCCCGAGGGAATCAAGATAAATTTTTTTGGAGTGCCAAGCATAATAAACAGAACAGTAGAAGGCAATATCCTATGAAGCAAACTTCACAAGTTGGCGAAAAACCCAGAAGGCCAGTTCAAGAATCTGAGAAGTTTCGTAGAGTTGGTAATAATGGTTTTCTGAGGATATTGTTTTGGCAATTTCACAATTTCCGCATGCTTTTGGGCAGTGACTTGCTTCTGTTCAGCAATGAGAAATACATTGCAGTAAGCCTTCACTTGTGGGATGTTGCTAGACAAGTAAGTATCCAATTCTTTAGATTTCTTTGTTGAGGGTGTTATTTGGCACTCACTTCTTTACTCTAACAGGTTACACCATTGACATGGCTTGAAGCTTGGCTTGACAATTTTATGGCAAGTGTGCCTGAGTTGGCAATCTGTTACCACCGAAATGGGGTTGTTCAAGGATATGAACTTCTAAAAACAGATGACATATTCCTACTTAAGGGCATATCTGAAGATGGCACCCCTGCTTTTCATCCAGAAGTTGTCCAACAAAATGGCCTCTCAGTCTTCAGATTTCTTCAGGATAACTGTAAACAAGATCCGGGTGCCTATTGGGTATTAATTTCTGCCTTATTTGTTGTAGAAATTATTGTAGAATTAATTTACCTGAACCAATTTTTTCATTACATGTGAACCATCCATTGTTGATACACTCTGATCATCAGTACAAATTTTCTTTCTGGTGTTTTGTTTCAGCTTTATAAAGGTACGGGGGAGGATGTAATTCAACTTTTTGATCTGTCCGTCATGCCTAAGAACCAGTCAACTAATGATGATGATAATAGTTGTGATTCTTTGCCAGCATTAATGCATAAAGAGAGAAGAGAAACTTTGTTTTCTCTTGGAACTCTTCTCTACCGTGTTGCTCACAGACTATCACTTTCTAAGGTATGGGCTGCAAATTCATATTATTTATTACTTCTTACCCTTTTGTAGATTTAACTGATATCTTTGAAATTGGGATTGAATGTCTTGTTGTTGCAGGCACCTGGTAATAGAGCCAAATGTGCAAAATTCTTCAAGAAATGTTTGGATTTCCTTAGTGAACATGATCATCTTGTATGTTTACCTTCTACCATTATGCTAATATTGCAACTCAACCTTGCTTATTTAAACTGCTGCCTAATTTAAACAAGTTAAGCTGATCCCAAATTCATGTGTTCATAGGTTGTCCGTGCATATGCTCACGAACAGTTTGCCAGACTCATCTTGAGATGCTATGGGGAACTTGAATTAACATCAGAATCTTTTCTTTTAGAGTCTGAAGTTACTGTTACTGATTTGGAAAATGAAATGCCAGAATTTTCTCAGGAAACGGTGTCTCAAGGTGCAGGGTCACCTGCAGCCACTGAGGGCAAAACTCTGTCCAAGGATGAGGTAGTCTTTCAAGATTCAGGACCAGCAGCTACTGGGGTAATGAAACCAGAGGCAGACTCATACATGTCCCAAGGAATTCCCATGGCTACAACAACAGAAATAGGAGATCCTACAGAGAGCCCAACTAATTCCAAACCCCAAGAGAGTTCGTTTATGTGCCAACTTTCTACAACCTCCCCTCAGGTTGTTAAAACTGTCACTGATCCAATTTCTTCTAAGTTGGCTGCAATACACCATATATCTCAAGCTATCAAATCGCTTAGATGGAGCCGCCAGTTACAAAGCACTCAAGGGGGTTCAAGTGACAATGGTCACAAATTTCATGAGAGATCTGTTAGCTACTCATTATGTGGATGTGGTGATGTTGATTGTATTGAAGTTTGTGATCTTCGCGAATGGCTTCCAAAATCAAAAGTGGATTGTAAGATGTGGAAGCTTGTCCTTTTATTGGGAGAGTCATACTTGGCTCTCGGGGATGCATACAAGGAGGATGGACAACTGTGCCAAGCTCTCAAGGTTGTAGAATTAGCATGCTCAGTATATGGATCAATGCCTCGCCATCTGGAAGATGCGCAGTTTATATCATCCATGATAGATAGTTCATTGTATCAGCTGAAGCTTAAAAATCACCCTGGAGAGACAAATCTGATAATAGATGGTGACAGAGGAGTAGAGTCTACAATAGAAGAATGTTATTCTACTGACCAGTTCTCTCATTCTTATTTATTCTGGGCTAAAGCATGGACTCTTGTTGGGGATGTTTATGTAGAATATCATAGGACAAACGTCAACGAATTTCCACCTCAAGCAGAAAGAAAGACATTAGATAGTGGATTGAAAATGTCAAATGAAGTTGCAAGGGAGGTCAATCGCTTGAAAAAGAAGTTGGGACAGTATACACAAAATTGTAGCACATGTTCCCTTATCAACTGTAGCTGCCAGAGTGATAGGGCCAGCAGCGGTAACAGTGCAAGCAGTAGTAGTGGAGATGTTCCCTTACACAACAGCAGAAAGCAGAGAAGAAAAACCAATGCAAGGAATTCACCACATTCTCAACTTGGATGCACTCATGATAGTAATACTTCATGTAAAGTAGAAAATGTTAGTGTTCCCAAAAGTAGGAATTTTCAGCATAGTAATGATAAAAATATGGAAACTTCTGCTGCAGATGATGTCATACAGAATGAAGAGGACTCAAGGGTCCAACCTGCAGCCTCCAGAGAAGCTGATTGCTCTGAATCTAGTAGTGGAAACACATCCAATGTGAGACATGGAGGTATCTTCAGGTTTCTTGAAGACCCCAAACTTGGTGATGCAGAGCACAACTTGTTGACTGCTGTAAGTTGTTACGAAAAAGCTAGGAAAGCATTGGGTCGGTTGCCTGTCAGTTCAGCTGACATCCACTCTGTTGTTAGAAAAAAGGGTTGGGTGTTCAATGAATTAGGGCGAAACAGACTCGAGAGTAGAAATTTATTTGGTGCTGAAACTATATTTGCAGATGCTATAAAAGCATTTAAGGAGGTTTCTGACTATACAAACATTATATTGATTAATTGCAACTTAGGTCATGGAAGAAGAGCATTAGCCGAAGAATTTGTATCTAAAATGGATGAGCTTGAAAAGCATGTTCTTCTTCAGGATACGTTCAAGCAAGTTTTGAAGACTGCAAAGCTGGAATACCTTGAGTCACTAAAATTTTATGGTGCTGCAAAGTCAGAATTGGATTTTATTGTTGATGAAATTGATCCATTGCTGTGCAACGAGGTATATACACAATTGGCTCACACATACTTGAGGCTCGGGATGCTTCTAGCAAGAGAAGGTGTTCAACAAGAGGGTTTGGAAAGTGGAAGTAATGATGATTTCTTGAAGGAAGGAAAACCTAGGGGAAGGAGAAAGCAGGAGATATCAGCTAGTGATGCTTTTAGGCAAGCGCTATCTATATACGAATCACTAGGTGAAGTGCGCAAGCAGGAAGCAGCTTTTGCTCACTTTCAACTTGCTCGTTACCATAGAGATTCATCTTTAAAATTCCTCGAGTTAGATCAGAAGCAAGTTAAGGCTTCCAAAGCTGAAAGCAATCTTCGGCAGAAGGCAAAGTGGTATGCATCTCTGGCAGAGAAACACTGGCAGAAATCTATGGATTTCTATGGTCCAAACACACATTTTATCATGTATCTCAGTATCTGCTTGGAGCTATCAATTCTTTCATGGAACCTTGCAAGTTCATTGCACTTGAACACTGTGAGTTTCTTGTAATTCTTCTTGTCATTGCTAATTTTCATGATAAAATACATATTGAATTGTGCTTGACGAGACTCAAACATGCCATATGATTAGATCGTTGAGTAGTGAATGTATCTTTAGAATTCAGAACCTTTTTCGTAATATTGCTAGGCAAATGCTAGTTTAGGTACTAGATGCATCTCTCCAGTTAAGAAGTGATGACAAGTAATGTGCATGTACTTCAATCTAATCGACAAATTAAACTAATGAAATGCTGGGTAGGCAGTTGATTTACCCACTTTCTATTGTTTATAGGAAAATTTTATGTCCAATGCTGAAACAAGTTTTTAAAATATGTGCCACAGTTTTTTATTTTTTCCAATTTTCTACTGGGGACCTGTCTTAGTACATTTTGAGGTTCTTATCTTGACAATGGAATTTCCCTGTTCTTATTTAGGAACCTTAGCACTTGGGTATTTCAACTTAAGTGACATCTGGATAGCGCTCCGTTATTTTTCCAAAATATGGGGGTTTCTCTTCCTCCTTGATTTTCACCATATCATTTAGATATGATAGAGGCCATTAATCCACAACTTTGATGTTATCTGGGAGATAAACAAGTTAATTCAAAGTTTGAGAAGTGATAGGTCATTCAGAATATTTGCATCTCATTGGGACAATATATTGAGTGAACCATAATTATGGAAGCTAAGCATCTTTCTTCAAAGCAGATGCCAATATATAGTGGACTTTTAAAATCCCTATATCTCATGTTCACCCAATTTCATAACAGAAACAAAATAACCAGGGATGCTGTGTATGTTAAATTTTCTTCTTGAATACCACTTCTGTGTAAGATTCAATCAACTCAGGTCTCAACAATATAAGTTTGGTGCACCAAAACTAACGCATTTGAGCTGCAGATGCTGGAAGCTGCACTACTCCATTTGCTGGAAGGGCGCCATGTGGTTGGCAATAATGAAGACTGTACAAATGACAAGGACCCTGAGATGAGAACAAAGTTCTTGGACCATTTACGATTACTGTTGAAGAAAATGCTAGCTACATCCCTTGCAGGAAACAGTAGCAAACCTGGAAATGTTGGTCATGTGACAGCTTCTACTAGAGTTGGTAATACTGTGAAGCTGAAAGAGATGTACCGGATGGCATTGAAATCCAAGAATCTTGGCGAGTTGCATGATATGCACAAATTTTGGGTTTCCTAGATTATAGCTTTAAACTGGATTAGCTATGATGTATGCGCCTGCAACTTCAGTATAAACACGAAGGAGCTGGAGTTTGTCACCTATGTATGTATTTCCAGTATCCCATTTAGCCTGTTCAGTACACGTGTCAAAGTATAACCCCCCCTGGATCTGTTTTTACTGCATACATGATTAAAATAATGAAACTCCTCCATTACATGTTAATTAGCCAATTTTGTTGTGTTTTTCTCTGTTGATACTTCTATTTCTTGGAATAAATCTGTGGTGCTCTGGTAAACTGTTTGAATACTCTTGTACCTTTGTACCAGAAGTCTCACAAATTGAGATCTTTAAAGTTATGCACTTTTAATGGTTTTGTTGGATAGGAATTTCCAATCTCTCTTACTACACAATGCATCAAACTGCAAGAACATGAAATTACATTAAATAGTTGAATTCACCCTCACAAGTCACTAGTTGAGCTTCCACCACAGTCTATCAGTTACAATTTTCCGAAACCCTGTAGATGAAAGGATTTGGACTAATTACACATGGCCAGAAAACCTCCTTTGAAGCTAATGCTATTTCAACAAATAAAATGAAATAAATATATCCTGTAAATAATGCTGCAAGTAGACTCCTGAATATTGTAGCTTAAGTAGTTGGATGTGTTGACTTGCAGGTGCCAGATCTGGCAAGACTCGCTAAACATACTGCATAAATGATCAGGCAAGACTCACTAAACATGCTGCAAAATTTCAGAACCAATCGAGCAAACTGAGTGATGTGAGAGGCACAACACACCAAGCAAAATATCTGGGACCTTGGAAGCAAAATCCAGGCTTGTCAAATGTAACATTGTTGTCATCTTTGGCTTTCTAAGTGAAATAGTCTTGTCGCACCACGGCAATGAAATCAGGCGATAAAAAGTCATCTTTGTATTTGCCTAGTTCACCATTCCCTCTTATGTGCCAATATATCTTGGGAGAAAGTGGTGCATATGCATCTGCATTTTCGCAAATATCGTGTCAGAACATTGTCAAAAGAGACCACAAAGGGCTTAAAGCAAGAGGCAGTAGCATTTGGCATTCAATAGCAAAGATAGCTTAGACATGGCCATATGACCACCATACTTGCTAGTATCTTCTGATACACCTACGGCATTGCCACTAACTTATCCAAGAAAAAAATTCGGTTCTTGCAATTTTTGTTAAAATATGAGAGAAAAAGGGGAACTTTTGACAGGGTAGGAGTGTGTTGGAACTTGGAAGTGGAAAACTGTAGCAGTTTTAGAGGGTAAGTTTTCATGAGCAGCATGCATTGTACATGGTAAAAGCCTGGTTTGTTTATTTTTACCTAATGCATACCTGTATTGGTTGCTGGGTCAGGATCCCTTGTAGAATGCAACACTGCTGTCCCAGAAAGTACTGTAATTAGTCCACAAATCTCTGAAACAATATTACTTGTTTTCTGTCCAGACAAATCCTGTAGAATGGAAGCTAGTCAGCATTAGCAGAAGATAAACGGCATGCACTGCATGAGCATTGCTATGTACCTTGAACATTATTGCGCTTGCAAATATTGTCAAAGTTGTAAACATAGCATAATAAATGGGCGATACCACTGCAGTATTGAAGGCATCCAATGCCTGAAGAAACATAGCAATATAAAATACTTCAGACTTTAGATATAAGGTAAAAAAGCTACTTGCATTGCAACAGAAAAGAGTTTGGTCCAAAAATTGAGAAAGAAGTGAATTTCTTCTGCACACATCAAAAAGGAAATCTCTGGTTGGATTCAAAACTTGAGAACAATCTATTCCATACATGGCAAAAAAAGAATACTGCGGAAATCTTTGATTTGAGTCAAGACTAAAGGACAGTATATTCCATAAATGGCAAAACCAGAAAATCCTACTGGTTAAATTGCTTAAAATTTCAGCTTCAGGTTCAGAATGTTGTAGATTACATATAAGTTCCTAAATTAAATACAATAACTCCTATTTATTTACCTTCGCAAATGATTTTTCTTAGCATTTTTCAAAGATTAGCCAGATTCAGGAGCAGAATTGACAACAAGATTGACAGGATATATCCTTACTTCGCCATTTAGCAAATATTCTGTAGGAAATGCTCATTATAATATATATGCACAATGATATAAGATATCCAAGTAGGGATGATGCTTAAACTGCAAACAGCAGCATCAACCAATTAAAGCTAGTTGGAAATTGTCAAAATCTATGAGTTACCTTGTTCAGATAATTCAATTGAATGATGATACAAGAAACTGCAACTGTGGCAAATACCCAAGTTTGGTAATAACTAGCCTGGTTGACTCCTTCTAGTGTAAGCTCTATTCCAATTCCAACAGCCTTTATGCTCATTACCTGAAAAATAATAAGAATCATCCAAACATAGCTTCGCTAGATGGTGAACTGCTGCAAGTTAAATACAGTGAGCAGCAATTACCGTCAGTGATCCAACGATAGAGCATATGCTCAAATAAATCATTATGTTTGTTTGTCCATATTGTGGTGCAGTATGTAACATCAAAACCAGTGAAACAGCAACTGCTGAAGCAGTATACAAAAGGAAAGCTGGAGGAAATCCACCAAGCAATTCAACACAAGTCAATAAAGGCAAGAACCAAATGCCACAGGATAGGTCCGAGCAAAGAAGCAAAACAAAGAATCAGAAATCTTGAATTACCCGGTTGGATAGCCAAATTCCATATTTCCTCCACTGAGCTTGGAGTTCTCTCTTCCGGAGCATGAAGAACAATCACGGTCGATCCAACAATGCAAATTATGCATCCCAATACACCCATCTTTTGTAGCTTCTCCCTTAAAAGGAAGTGTGCCAAAACAGCGCTGCCTCAACATTTTTCAGAAACCAAAAAAGTAGATAAACATCAACGACACTTCGAACTCAAGCAGTTTATGGAATTTGATTTCCATACCTGATAACCACGAATAAACCAACAAAATCTAATTAAGCAAAATCAATATTGGATTATCCATAAAATGGAACAAAAATGCAAGCTTTAGCTAATTGGTCACCCCTCGTTTTTGTAAATTCCACAAAATATTTTCTGATTACCTTACTATAATGCTCAAAGCCCCCAACGGCGTCACCAACACTGCAGGCGCGAATACATACGCCACGAAATTCGAAATCTCCCCAAATATCACTACCAAAATCAAATCTTTCCTCAAATACAAACAAAAACACTTAAAATCCATCAGAAAGAGAAAGAGAAAATCCCCCGAACTCACTGGTGATCATCCCGACCCACCACAGAGGCTCCTCCAGGTACCCATACCCACCAAATCCTACAAGTTCAACAAAAAAATCAGAGAAATCAAAAGGAATAGAAACAGATATACGGCCAGGGTTCGGGAGGGAACCGGCAGAGGCGCCACGGGAAGCAGCGCGGCGGAGGCCAAACTCCTTGAGGATGAAGCTGCAGCCGATGAAGGCACTGGAGGCGAGGGCGAGGGCGAAGCCCTTGACGTTGTCGGAAACGACCATCGGCGGGGACGCCCGGCGATATCTGGCGACGGGACAGGCGGCGAGAATCTCGTCAGCGCAGGCGCGGCGGGCGGCAACGAAGTCACGGAGCGCGAGGCCGAGACGGAGAAATTCGGTGGATGAATATTCTAAATTTGAAATATTTATAAAAATTTCTAATAATTATTATATTATAAATTTGAAACACAATAATCGTGCTTTAATCATTTTTTTAAATATTTATTAATTTTTTATACTGTAATATAATACTTTTAATGTCTTCCAAGGCGAGCTATAACCGGTTAGGATTATAACTTTTCTCCTTTTTTATGCCATTTTGACTTTTTAGAATATTAATTACAATTCAAAAATCAAAAATTGGATTTTATTTCTGAAAAAGTGATTCAGATTTGAGAATTTTCAGTTCGCCACCAAAGGTTTGAAAATTTTGCCGCCAGGTCCAGCACAGCGACGAATCGTCCTCGCTGTCGGGACACGTGGGTCCCACACGTGGGAGGGCACCTCCTACGCCGGAATGCCATAGAATGACTCCAACCGAGTCGGGACGCTTAATCGTTCTGAGTGATGTTGATTTCAAAAGGCATGGCGGGAGCCCGGAGGAAATTGGGAAGGAAGCGGTGAGCATACCTGAAAGGTAGCAGATCGAGTGGGGGCCACAATGATGGCGGTTTTGGTTTCGGTCTACATAGGGGCCAAATGTGAGCAAAACCGGTGAACCAGTACACCGGCTCCTCACCCTCTTCTTCTCCTCCTTTCTCCGAGCTCCATCATTCTCGCCCCTTTCCCCTTTCGTCTCTTTCTTCTCCTCCTCCTCCTCCTTCGAGCCCGACCCGCGGATCCATAACCGTTTCCTCGTCAGATCGCTCGAATTCTCCTTCTCCTTCGTCCTCCGACTCCTCCCCGTCTTCTTGCCGGCCAACGGTGATCTAACGGCACCTTTAGGGTTTCAGACTCTCCGCCGACGGAGGACGTTACCTAGGTTCTATTTCGTCAATATCTCGATTTCCGTTGTCTTCTGATTCCTGAATTGCGATCCAATTCTAGGGTTTCCGTCGGCTCCGCTGATTCCGGAGGTCGGTAAATTCTTGGCTTCATCTTCCTCTGTTTCTTCGGGATTTTGATCATTTTCTTGTTCTTGTTCTTGTTCTTGTTCTTGTTCTTGTTCTTGTTCTTGTTGTTCTTCTTCTTCTGTTACATGTTACGATTTCGTGCGTGGATTTTCTTCTACTTCGGTTCTTGGGGCATCGGAGGCCGATCAGGTACATTATTTTCTTTAGTCTCTTTAAATTCTCAACTGTTGTCTTCTTCAATTTCCTCAAGTGAACAACTAATATTAGAACGACTAGAATTGCCTCTTGTCTCTCCAAGTAAGGGTTTAGAATGACTTTGAAGAGAGGAGTTAGAGACATACGAGAGAGGGCCAAGGTGGTTGGCTGTCGTTGGGAGAGGTCTTTTTTCTAATGGAATTGCAGGGGCTGTAATACTAGATTTATAGTCATTTTAGTTGCACTATTCACCTTAAGACTTGCTCGATGTGTGTATAACTTAGATTTTGTTGTCAAAAAGCTAATTCACTCGTTCATATTATTTTAGAGAATCTCCATAGTTTTGGATAATTGGTTGTGTTCTTTTATGTTGTCCAAGTTCACTACAACTGGAGGTTAAAGGGGGGCTCTCGGAGGTTTGTTTTTGTCTGTCTGTGTGTGAAAGAGAGGGAGAGAGACTGAGAGTTTAATATGGCCTCTCAGAACCCATAACCCATGTTGTTTTTTTTATCTCTATTCTGTTTTTAGTTGTTGAATTCGTTGCCTTTTCATTATAGTCTAAGTTGTTATTTTCTGTTCTAGGCTTATATTATTTTTATACAATCCAGTCACACATTACGAAATTGCTAATGTCACTAGTTTTTGTCAGAATGCCGTAATTTTAGGCAGTAGTTTCTGTTTTTAGATGTCATGATGTCGTCTTTCTAGGACATGCCATCTTGCATTCATGTTCTCAATAATCAAATCATATATGTTAGATGAACTCCAAACCAAAATGTTGTTTTTAGGGTTCTTCTTATTCTTGTTAGTTCATGTTGTTTTCTTCTTTTAGTTTTTTTTTTATGTTTTAGTTATTTTTATTTTCTTCTTTAAGTTCCTTTTTTATGTTGTAGTTCATATTATTCTAGAGTTATTCTTCTTCTTAGTTGATATTGTTCTAAAGTATTTCATTTTCTCTTTTTTGAGTTTTCTGTTTTATATCCGGTTCATATTCTCTAACGTTCTTCATTTTTGCCTTTGTTTTAGTTTTTCTTCTTTGGTTTTCTTTATTATGCTCCATTCATATTATTTTAAAGTTCTTCTCCTGAGTTTTTTTTTCAGTTTTAGATTTGCAATACCTCCTCCTTCTTCATGTTCATCTTTTCTTCTTTGTTTTGGTTAGTTTATATCTTCTTCTTCAGTTTAAATATGGTTTTCAATTTTGTGCTTCTTTATTTCTTCATGTTCATCTTTTCTTTGTTTAAATTTAACTTAGTTTTTTGTTCTATGTTTAGTACATATTGTTTAAAGTTTAAGTTTTTTGTGTTTGGTTTTAGATTTGCAATACCTTCTTCTTCATGTTCATCTTGTTCTTCTTTTCTTTAACTATGTACTTTTGCTTCATTTTCAGGCTGTATCTCTTCGCCTTTTACCATCTTCTTCTTTGCTTTGTTTCAGTTTATATCTGTTCAACTTCTTTTACGATTTTCTGTTCAATTTGTTTCAGCTTATTTCTCTTTGTCTTCTTCTTCTTCCATCTTGTGTCTCTTTCTTTTAGTTTCTTCTTGGTCCATCTTGTTTCCCTTTATTTCAGTTTATATCTCTTAAACTTCTTTTTCTTTTCAGTTTGTATCTCTTTATCTTCTTCAGTTTTGTATCTCTTAAACTTCTTTTTCTTTTTGATTTATTGTTTATCTTCTTCAGTTTAACTTTGTTTCTTGAAGCTTCTTCAACTGTTTCTGTTTATATTTTATTTTTCTTCAGTTTTACTTTTATTCAACTTAATTTTATTCTTCAACTGTTTCTTTCAATTTATATATCTTTATCTTCTTTGGTTGTTTCAGTTTAACTGTGTTCATTAGCTAATTCCTCTTCAACCATTTCATCTCATATTCTCTTCTTCTACGCTTTTACTTTATTCTTTATTTAACTTTTTTTTTCTTCTTTTTCAATTTTTTTCTTTTCAATTTATCTTCCTTCTTTCTTCAAAATCAAAATCTTCTCCAAAATCCTGAAAATCTTCAAATATCTTCCTCTTTTTACAAAATCTTTGTTCTTTTCTCTAATTCAAAGTCTCCCTTCAAAAGCTTGAAATGTTTGAAATCATCCTTATTTTTCAGTATCTTCTTTGCTTTGTTTCTTCAAAATCTTCAAGATCTTTTT
Organism: Trichopus zeylanicus subsp. travancoricus; assembly: GCA_005019695.1. Taxonomy (NCBI): domain Eukaryota; kingdom Viridiplantae; phylum Streptophyta; class Magnoliopsida; order Dioscoreales; family Dioscoreaceae; genus Trichopus; species Trichopus zeylanicus. The sequence continues at coordinate 294,190 of RXID01022129.1, forward strand.
TGTCAAAAATTTCATGTTCTTTTGCTTGAAAAGTCTAAATCATATTCGGCACAATTTAGATCTTCTACTTCAAAATCATTTATATCTTTTTCTTCAAAGTTTTCAAAATCTTCTTATAAAAAATTTTCAAAAAATCTTTAAAGTTTTCTTGTTCGTGTGTAGTATTGTCTGTTATAGTTACCTGTCTGTGCTGTTATTGGGATTGTTTTGTGTGCCTAGTTGGTCTGTGGGTGCCCATGGTTCCTAATTATTTTGATCCTGAACTGTATACCTTCATATTTAATGTTTGTTGCCCTCATTGCAATTCTTTGATTTTTTTTAAAGATAATTTCTTATACTGTAATGTCGTGCACATAAAACTACTATTATTATTAAATTGTAGTTTCAATAAATTTGATAAGGTAGGTTAGCTTAGGATAACAAGGATTATACATGAACCCAAACATGCCCTAAAAGATGGATTAATCTAATGCAGCAATATAAAACCATTATATGCCACATGAAACTAATTTATTTTGGCCTTCCTATTAGTAATTTTTATTGGGTATGCATGTCAATTTACTTGACCCTTGATATGGTCCTCTTAAGAAAAAATTATCTTACAGCTTTTTCTCAATGATATTCTTTATTTTTGCAAATAATCTTTCAAAAAACAGGAGGAAGGAATCCTTTCTTACTGCACAGTAGATATTTATACTTGCTGCCAAATACATGCTCCATGCTTAATTGCATAAAATTTTTATGCTTATTTTACTGCAGAGCAGGGTTGACCATATACGGAAAGCTGAGTAAATCAGCTCAGGCTATGGATACTAGTGATCAGAAACTGTTGAATCATAGAGCAGAGCATTAAATGGCTGTGAAATTTTTTGTATTTTAGCCACTAGACCTTTTTGGTTTTATTTATTTATAGCTATTTTTCTTAGTTGGGTCTGTATTTTTCCATGGCCATTTTATCTTGTTGGGTTTGTATATTTATTCATTGTCATTTTATCCTGTAGGGTTGTATTCATTGTCATTTCATCATGTTGGGTCTATTTATTTTTATGGTGACACGCTGCCTTTTATTTTGTGTTAGCATGGGTCGTTGATTTTTTTTTCTTACGGGGGGTGCTTAATTTTGTTATCATTTCAAACATTCATCAGGTAAGAAGCCAATACAATATGAAATTGGGCAGCAAGTGGGCTGGTAGTGAACTGCAAAAAGATACTAACGTGGACCGTAAATAATACTGCAAATCATCTTTAACATCGGTCCTTATTGGGCCATAAATATGTCAAATTGTGAACCCGGGCCGTTCTGGGGTTGTACATCATGCGCCATTATTGGACTATCGGTCGGGCGTGTTGTGTTGTGTACTTGGGCCCGTTGTGGGCTTTTAAACGGGCCTCATTGTGGATATGGACCGCTGTTATTGGGCTGTAATTGGGCCCTAGCATCGCATGATTGGACTGCAAACGAGCCTTTGTATCGGCCGTTACTGCTGTAAATGGGATTCATGTGGGCTTTAATGTGAATCATTACGGCTTTATTTTGGCTCAAATACGAGCCATTATTGGGCTACAAATTGGGCTGTTACTAAATTGCCGATAGCATTTCCGCGTGCTGATTAATGGGCTTCGGCTGTTATTTACTCATGTACAATTGGTGGGCCAAAAATACAGCGTTTATATGTACCCTCTCCCAATGAGCTGATTTTATTGGTACAATGCCTAACCGGACAATAATTATTAACATGTATTTTCCTGCACTTACACAAACACAATGCGCCACAACCGATGCAAACACACTATGCACCCATACTAATATTGCTGCTGCATACGTCACATTGCATAAACACCTACACCTACACTATGCCCAAACATACGCAAAACCTTGTAAAATTATTTACATCACAAAAAGAAAGCATGTAATGAGAAACATACATGAACGCACAAAACACCACCTTCCGGTGCAAAGATCCAGTTGGCCACATTTCAAGCAAAATTGTGCAGATGACCTCACCAACCAAACCTGAAATTACAAATAATTAATAATGCTATAAAATAAAAAAAATTTATAAAGCACAATCTCTTCCAACTGTAATAGAACAATTAAAAAATAAACAAATTTCCAATAAGGAAATAAAAGTCACTATTTGATCATCAACTAGCTAGAGTCTATTAAGTAGAAATTGATGCTCTCGTGTCTTTGTAAAAACAAGAATGACAAATAAAAAAATCATAAACTTTTACAAACCAAAACTCAAATATTGAAAATGTCGAAGAGCTACAAATTGAATATTTATGGGGCCATTTGCATTGTCAAAATCCATCTAAAAGTCAAAGTTCTACAAACTAAAATTCATACCAATTTAGCAAATCCTATCTAAATATTTACAAACTAGAACTTCATAACGATAATAGTTAAGAGTTAATAAAGTAAATTTTAAATGCTTATAATTAACATTATAGAACCAACAAATTAAAAGTTGACTTCACTAAAAGTTAAAAAATATAACTAAACAACAAAATAAAATTTAGGGCTCAAAGGATTTTCTTTTGTCTGAATTGAATAAAATAATTTTTTAAGCCAAAAGGTTTAGAAGAAGGGAATTTTTAAAAAATTTTGGAAATCATAAGGGATTCCGAAAATTTCAAGGCCTTGGAGGTTATAAAAGCTTTGGATGAGTGTATAGGTAATTCTTCCATAATTATTCAAACTTCAAACTAAGCTATGAAGCATCACTGGGTCATTCCCCACTCAAAAAATTAAAATAAAAAACACCACAATCAACAGCAAAGCACCCACTGATTGTCAGATTTTTGTTATTTAGTATATTTTGCAACCAAACAAAATATTCTGCAAACAATTAAGTGTTTACTAGACACTACATCAGAAATGATAATAATTGAGGAAGATCAAAACAATAATATAGGATTTACTCATTTAAATAATGAAAATTCAGAAAAAAAAAGAAGAGACTTATAGCTTACCTCACAAAATCATTGATTCAATATGCTGATCACAGAATCTTCAGTTTCAATATATGCTTAAATTTGTGAGAACATTAATGTTCCTGGATATTCACAGCTTTTAATCAAATACATACACTGAACATATACATTGAGATATTATGAGTGCATTCATTTAAAAAGCCCAAACATTTGCAAGGAATCATGTTCACAGCAAATGCACTTCTCCATAAATTGACAGTACAAAATGCAATAACAGGAGTAACAAAGAATAATTTGTTTTAGACAATAGTTGACATTTCAATGCCTAGAAGCATTTAGGACAAGTTATGGTGGGGTGTAATTTTTCATAGGTGACCATTACTTATTCATCAAAATGGCAGTTAGGCTGTTATGCCAAAATGCTTTACATTAGCATCTTATGAAGTCTTTAAGATTTGTGATGTAAATATGGTCAATTTACAGAAATTGTATTCACTTTCCCACATGTTGGTTGTAGAAAGCCAATATGTGCTGTAAATATAACATCACAACATCCTAGAGTAGATTCAAGTTTTGCCAAGCAGCAAAGATAAACCACAAAGAGATGACATATTTACAACCTAAACAACTTGTGTGCTCATCCTCTCAATACAAGACCAAATATAGTTGTATGAGGCTGAACTGAACTTGAGGAGAGGGCTTGCCAACATGGGATAGAAATCAAGACAAAATATTGCACCCACCCCCTAATAAATGATAAATGTTCCACCCATACCTTTCATCGAATGGTGGTGATCACGCTGAACATAACAAAGACCATAATGTGTGTGTGTGTGTGTGTGTGTGTGTGTGTGTTGTGGTTGGGGGTTGTGGAGGGTGTGTTTGTGGGTGGGTGTGCTGAGGCTTGGGATAGCATCATGGATGGGGTGAGGCCATGCTCGAGTTCAACCAACATGAAGAGCACCCTCTTTTCCAATGATTTTTTTATGAGTTTGTTAGAAGTCTTTGAAAGTTGTGTTTAAAAGTCTACGTTTTAATTTGGATTCAGACCAAAAAATAAAACAAAATCCCAAATAAAATTCTCAACCAAATTATAATTATTGTAAGAAATATCTGATCTAATTTAGTCCAAATCTAATAGTACTTGCTTCCATGATTGATAACATAGCCTCTAACTTTATTAATAAAATAATCAGCAAGTTTGGAAAAAAAAAAAAGCAACATCATGGGCATTGAATATGGTCATGTAACTATCTATTCTAAAATTTTCAACATCGTATTATTACTAATCTTAAATTTTGAATTAAGAATATAGTATATAAACATGTATACATACCAAGTGTTCATAAATAATTTTGTTTTCTATACTTAATTTTAAAAATAGTTTCCAAGTATATGGTACATGTTCCTAAAAATAATAGCCCTCCTCCAAAGCTTGTATGACCTTTTAGCCTTTAAAAAAAAAATTTGGAATCCCTTGTGTTCACCAGACTTTAAAAAAGATTATTTCTTTTAAACCCTTTTGCTTTAAAAAAATCCTTTTATCTCAATTCAGAGGAAAGAACACCATCTAATCCCTAAATTTTATTATTTTCCTTTCCTTAAACAGTTTGTTATTTTTACTTTCTGATTTATATTTTGAAATTTACTATGACTAGAACTAATTTCATTAGCAATTCAGTAACATGTTCTCGACTGTATCAAAACACACAATTCTGAGCTTAGAATACAAAACAACAACTTAGACTATAATGAAAAGACAAAGAAATCAACAAATAAAAACATAATACAATATAATGGACATCGAGAGCCCCCCTTAACACATCTCTCTCTCTCACACACACACACACACAGACAGGCAAAAACAACAACAACAAAAAAAAAAAACACCTCCGAGAGCAACCCTTTAACCTCTAATTCCAGATAACTTCAACAATATAATAGAACATAGCCAATTAGCCAACATCATGACAGCCCAATTTCTAAAGGCCAGAAAGATTTTTAAGAATAAAAGATAAGTTATACCCAATTGAGCAAGTCTTAAGATTGCGCAATTAGTGCAACTGGAATGGCTATAAATCTAATATACCACCCCTGCGACTCCATTAACTGAGACATTTGCCACCCCCTTGGCCCTCTCTCTAATGTCTCTGTTTCCTCATCTCTTCAAAGTAGTTCTTATTCCTAAGTTAGAGACAAAAGGGAATTCTAATTGTTCCAATTCTAGACTTCTAATTGTTCGGATTGAGAAAATCAAAGAAGAAACAATAGAGAGGAGAAAAAGATTCTTCAAATTAAAGGTAAACTAAGGTATCTGATCGGCCTCCAACACCTCCAGCAACAAAGTAGAAGAATCGATGGAATCGCAATATGAAACAGAAGAAGAAAAAAAAAATTCAAAATACAGAATAATAAAGAGAGAAGATCAAGTCGAGAAAACTTATCCTAGAAATTCAGCAACCGACAGAAACCCCCTCTTCAAAGCCCAAACTACAGAAGAATAATTCCAAGTCGACGGAGATGAGCATTAGCGGAGGAGGCAATTCTAGTCATTCAAATTCTGGAGGCCGCAGTTGTTCAAATTGAGGAAATCAAAGAAGAAAACAGTAGAGAAAGAGGAAGAAATTGCTTCAGAACAATGGGCAATACCAAAACCACGAGAAAGATCGTGATCTAGAGCAGTAGAACCTCGAAAATGAACAAGAAATCAAAGCAGGGAATTTAGGAGAAGGGACCGAAGAAATTAAGGTCCCTAATCAAGCAAGAAATCAGAAGTAGTACACGAAGAAGAAGATGAAGGAGAGAAAACTCACCAGAATCACAGGAGCCGACAGAAACCCTAGAATCGGAAGATAGAAGCCACTCGAGGATCGAGATCCTCAGCATTGAACCAAAGGAACCGATCCGCCGGAGGAGAATCCGGGTCGGCCGCCAGAAACCCTAGAAACACCGCCAGATGGCCGTGAAATCGAAGCCGGCTCGCGAGAATACGAGGATGACGGAGAATTCAAGGGATCTGGCGAGGAAATGGATATGAGGCTAGGGCTTGAACGGTGGGGGAGCGGGGGAAGGGAAGTACCGGAGATCAAAGAGAACGGAGGGGAGTGGGGACTCGTGATTGATTGTCCAACTGGATACCGCCACGTGTAGGGTGCCGCTTGTTCTGGATTTCTGGTGAACCGCATAGGTTTTGGTTTGAAAACTGCGAACCGGTACGGTTCACCTGTTCTGCGCGCTCCTAAACGGATCATGTCGTACGCGGGTAGATCCAAATAACCCGATCCGCTTCTAGTATATTTGTGCGCGAGAGCATGAGTGCAAAACGACTTGTAGCTTCCCAAACCTTATCTCCATCTCCGTTGATCGCCGCAGATGTCTCTGAGCCCTTGTCCGAATGCTCTCGGCTGCCCTCCAACCTACTCCAAAGCTCTCCATCCCGTACCCAGCCCCCCGGCAGAAACTTGGTGGTGTTCAGATGATCGCGCGGTCTTCCTTCCTCCAAGGCATGTAAATCCCTGTGAGCCTATTTGCTTCTATTGTCTCTGTTCTTGCGTCCGTTACTTGAATTTTTTGTGCTTCCGATGGGCTATTTTGAGATAATGTTTGAGTTTTTAAAGAGAAAGTGTCAAGCTTTTTCTTGGGTTTGATTCATTTCATTGTGAGATGAGAATTGAATTTTTGCCTGATGGGTTTTTGAAATTGTGAGTTTTAATGTTTTCCTCGTGCATTTAATTGCGCAGCACGTCAGAAAGTTTGTGTCTTTCCTGAAAACCATTTTATGAACTGATTCCTGACTGTTCTACAGATTTTTTTGGCTGACTCTAAAGCGAGGTTTTATGGTGTGGTTTTGATTTCGGTTCTGTGATCCAGTAAAATCGATAGGTTTTGACTGTTTCGGTCGTTTTGATTTCAGTTTCGGCTCGTTTCGATTTCGAACAAAAGATTTTTTTAAATTATTAATTAGATGTTGACCAGAGTTTGACTATATTTTGATTGTATTTGACTTCAAATTAAAAATGCGATAAAATATTGAAAAAAAATTTGAAAAATTTGAAAAATTAGGAATGAATTTATACTTAATTTTACCATAATATTAAATATTATTTTAGTTAATTAATATTAATTTTGATAGTTAGTTACTGATATAGTCTACTTTTAATATATATTAGTGTATTAAAAAAACATACAAGAAATAATATGAATATAATTAAAAGTTAAAAATTAACATAAGCACATTTAACTTTTCGTTAAAATGTACTTCACATATACATAATTTATAAATTCTAAAATAATACAACTAATCATCATAATCATCATCAGTTGAATTTGGAACATATGAGTGTGGAATTACAAATTCAGTATCTGGATGATCCGAACGAGCATTTGTAGGCATATGAGCAAGAACGACTAGCTCTACACAATCTCGTGGCAGCGGTTCTGAAGTATAACTATACATCGAATGTCCAAAATGAAAATGATAACCATATTGATTGACAACACATAGTAAAAGTGGTCCAATAAACCATGAGAAATAAATATCACACTGTGCGAAGTGTTCAGGGAAAATTATGGCAAGACGCTGATTGATAGCATTAAGTGAATCTTGTTGAGGGGCACGCTGATTTTTTTTAGTTATTAATTGTGTGTTGACCACAGTTTGACTATATTTTGACTGTACTTTGACTTTAAATTAAAAATACGATAAAATTTTGAAAATTTTTTTATAAAAATTTAAAAATTATGAAAGAATTTATAATTAATTTTACCACAATATTAAATATTACTTTAATTAATTAAAATTAATTTTGATAGTTAACCACTGTTTTTATATTACTATATAAAAAAATATATGAGAAATAATATGAATATGATTAAAAGAATAAAAATTAACATAAGCAAATTTAACTTATTATTAAAATATAATTGATATATATATAATTTATTAAATATAATATAATACAACTAATCATCATCATCATCAGTTAAGTTTAAAACATTTGGATGTGGAATTATTAATTCAGTACCTGAACGATTCAGATGAATATTTATAGACATACGAGAACAGCTAACTCTGCGCAATCTCGTGACAGCGATTCATAAGGGGGTAAGACCGACACAAATTTTTTTTGCCTTTACTTTCAATGGAACGATCATGCACGCATGCATGTGAACAAAAAAATCAACGTGTTTCGATCAAAATCATTTTTATTTCAGTTTCAACCAAATTATTTTTTTTATTAATTATATTTTGACTAAAATTTAACTTTATTTCAATTATTTTTTTACTTCAAATTAAAAAATTATAATATATTTAAAAATTTTAAAAAATAATGAATAATTATGTGAATAATATTATGTACGTGAACAGTATCTGACAGAAACTGATAAGAACGTCGAAATCAAATTGGCGATAGCGCTATCTCCAGTGTAAGGCCGGCCTCAGCTTGCAGGAGTACGGGTCAGGTCGGTAAGGACGCGAGATAGGCGAGGGAGCGGCGGCAGACTAGCGAGTGTGCAGGGCCTTGAGTTTGGACACGAAACAGGTGCGAGGTCCGCCCCCTGCCCCCCACCCCCCAACCCCCTCGGCGCGAGCTCGGCGAGCTCTTCCCCGCACACACGAGCCCGACGAGCTCTCCCCCGTGTGCGCGAGCCCGACAAGCTCCCGCCCGCGGGCGCACGCTCAAGCCCGGCGAGCTCCCGCCCGCGCGCGAGAGCCCGGCGAGCTCCCTCCCGCGCGCTCGAGCCAGGCGTGCTCCCGCTCCCACGCGCTCGAGCCCGCCCGCGAGCTCCCGCACGCGCGCACTCGCGCACTCACCCAACGAGCTCCTGCCTGCGCTCGTTTGTGAAGATAAACACTAATTAACAATAAATCATAACCGAAACCCAAAATAGAGTTTCGGTTCGGGACCTTCCGAAACCGAGCCATTTCGACCGAAACGTAAAACCATACTCTAAAGTACATTGATTACTTTTCTCTTTTTTTTTCATCTTGTTGCTATCGTTGCAATGGAAATTAAAGCAAAACTGATTTTAGAAGTCATCTGGAACTTATCATCATCTTTTTCTGACATGGCCTTGCTCTTGATTTCTCTGATGTCAGGTGGATTTGAGCCTTGAAATCTTATGAATTGTATTACGGCACTCATGTTATCTTTTTAAATAAAACTTCCGTAGATGTTTTCATCAATATGAGTTTTATTCTGGCGTGGTTTTTGTGTTTTGGTTGTTTGATTCATAATCAAGCATGCCAGTATTGTTTATGTTAGTCAACATCAAATATTGTGAACAAAACCTCACTGATGACGAACATATCTGGCCATTTACATGATGGGAATTTTGTTCCAATGGCAATGACGTAGTGTTTCAAGCATCATGCATCTGCCTCTATCAGTTGTTCAATGAGTATTCCATAAGGAAAAAAATCAGGTTCCTCTCACTGGGTGTAAGGAGGTCCTTTCTCGTCATGGTCCTGAAAAGAAAATTCATTTTGCAGTCGAAGCGGCTCTGTTCCCAGTTTTTAACAGTATATTTAGTTTAGCATTGTCTTGGTGTTTTTGCTTCAGTTTCATTTGCTTATGCAGCTATTCTGAAAAGTGAAATAAATTGAAAGAAATTACACCATCATTTTTTTAATATCTGTTATTTCTTGAAATTAAAAAAGCAAAATAAGGTGGGCTACAGAAAAGCACTATACATAATTTTCAAATTTTGTTGATTTTCTGGGTCTGTAAGTTTTATTGTTAGAAGGCTTATTGCTATCCATTCACACTATTTATGGAAAGAGGAGCTGAGGGTTGATTTTAAGAGAAAATGGTTATATTGTGAACCTACTATATATGACCATCAACAACATGGCAGCAGTTGCTTAGCATGACTGGAATGGCATTCATTTTATCTTTTTGGTATATATAGGCCTACAGCTAGTGCAGCCAGTTATTTATCTTTCCTTCTTGCTTTTTTACTTACAGTGATCTGTGCCCTAGTAAATGGCTAGTTGTTATTTTCTTTCAACCCTAATCTTCTTCTGACTTTCAATTCAGCAATTCAGCCCCGGAGTTCGTGCCTACTATCCTTCAGACCAGCCCGAGTGAAAAGTGAAGAGGCTGAGGGAAGTCCAAGCAGTGAAGGCATGGTCTTTGATGAGCAGACCTTACAGCAGGATTTACAGAGAGCCATTGAATTAGAAGACTATGCCCGGGCAGCAAAACTGAGGGATGACCTCCGCCTCTTCCAAGAGGACAGCGAGGCTGCAGTTCTCTCAGCAAATTCCCGATTCTACAGCGCATTCAGAAATGGAGACCTGGCGGCCATGAACTCGATATGGTCCAAAGGAGATCATGTTTACTGTGTGCATCCTGGTGCAGGTAGGATATCAAGTAACGAACTAGTCATCGGGAGTTGGGAGATCATGTGTGGCCCTGAGAATGAGTTCCCGCTTCAGATTGATCTGAAGAATGTCGAGGTTCATGTGAGAGGTGATCTTGGGTATGTGACTTGTTTGGAGGTGGTGAAGACCAGAGGGAGCAGCTGGGGAAAACAATTAGCTACTAATGTGTTTGAGAGGATTGATGGGCAGTGGTTCATGTGTATTCACCATGCTTCTCATATTGATATGTGAAGTAGAGAATTTTTCAACTATTCTCGGATTTGTCTTTTGACTTATATGTAACCTAATAGGATTTTTGGATCTTTTTCGCCAAATTATGTGGAGTTATTGTTGTTTTTAACTAAAGAAATAATACTTTTGAGTGGAGATATGAATATCAAGCTTGCAGGTTGATCAGAAATGTTTTGTATAGTACAAATACCTCCATCAAATATTTTGTATTTGCAGATTAATCCCCTAAATCTTTATACTTGCAGTTTCCTCTCTAGATTTTATTTGCCATTGCAAAATCTTTTGCATTATAATCCATGTAGTTACTGAGATAAAAATATACTTTTTTTTTTCATTTTGAAACTCTTTTTCTCCAAAATATTGCAGTTTTTTAGCCGCGTTAGAGTTCTACTTTTTTAAAAAAATACTGACATTACAAATCAATATTTTTCATCTCGTGAGAATAATAAGTCATTAAGGGTCGAGCACATGAAATTTCATGTGGTGTCATATGAAATTACATAGATTTGAGGGTTAAATCTGAAAAATATTTTTTTTGTTTCCCCAAGTTCACAATTGGAAACAGTACCCAAATGGATAGCTTCCTTCGTCCCACAGAAAGACTGGAGAGGTGAAGAGGATAAGCAATGGCTTCCACTCTGGGCGCCTTCCCCTCTCCTTCCTCCACCATGAACCCATTCCCTAATCTCCACTCTTCTTCGTCTTGTTCGATCCCTCTTCTCCCCAGGTCCCGTCGCCACCTCGCCCTCCCTCCCTCCGGACCCCAACCCACGCGCCTACTCGCCCTCCCGCCCTCGCCCTCTGCCCCGCTCTGCGCTCGAAGGTGGAAGTCTTCCGCGGTTCCTGAGGCGTTGGAGACCAAGGATACATCGGAGGAGTCGCCCGAACCCGTTGAGGTCCAGATTGCTGCTGCCATGGCCGGGGACGCTAGGGGGAAGCCCGAGGAGGTGTTTGCTGTGGTCATGGTAAGATGAAAAGGCTGGGATTTGATTTGGTTTTTTTGTTTTTCCCTTAATCTTTTATTTTTATACGTACGTATTGTGGAAAATTCACTTGTGATTGAGGATAAAAGACCCAGTTTTTCTTGGAAACATGGACATTGTCCAGTTTGATAAGGATTTCTCTCTGGTTTTATTACTTTGAATTTTTCTTGGATTTAAATGATTGCTATATGAACAGTATTCGCACTTGTGTTTAGGACAGTAAAGCTTGTTATATTTTTGTAGTTGTTATCAATAATCCATTAGATATTGTTCTGATATTTATTTTCCGTTCACTTTTTCTCTTGCTGCACATCAGATTGGCTCCCGTCAGTATATTGTCTTTCCAGGAAGGTTCCTCTATACACAGCGGCTCAAAGGAGCTAATGTCAATGACAAGGTTGGTAATTTGGCCTCCTCCTTTGTAACTCATAAAATTTTCGTTTGCTTTTACAGTCCATTTGTTATGATTTTCGTTTATTTGCTTTTGTTCTTGTATGTCAGCTGCGTTGTTATATGCTTAGAAATTAGAAATTTGGGATTCACTTTTTTGGGTCTCTAAAAGGGGAAATGGTTGTTATAGAAATGCTTCACTTGATTGATACAAGGCCAACTATTTGAAGGTTGAGCAGTGAACTTGATATAATTCAAGATAGGAACTTGAGAAAGCTTTGGTGGATGGCCTATGGATATGCAACTCTAAGATGGAGATAAAAATGGCTTCTGGCCGTTGGGGAGCTAGCTTTTCATGAGAGATTTTAGACCATCTTCAAGACATGCTAGATGGGCTTGCCAGTGACAAATGGCTTATGTTGCTTTTCAGACATGCTAATGTTGTTCTTGTTGACTCTTATCCTGTGAAAGATGGATGCTTACTAGCAAGTGAATTTTAATCAAATTCTGGATCATTATAACTCCTTGTTCTGATTGTTCAAGATTTTTAGTTGGTGATTGGTCCATTATTGATACTCCAAATTCTTATCAACTGAGCAAGAGGAAGGATGTCAATATTGGTGTGCGGATGTAGATCATGGTGTGCATATAAATTGCCAATAACATACTTTCAGATTGTGGTTGAGATTGGAGAAGCTTAATGCTTTCCTGCTACTTACATTTGTTCATGCTTCCTCTTGCGTTGCTCATGATTTCCAATTCTCCCACTCATTTGTCTTTTATGCTTCACAATTTTTATTTTGTGAAGCCCATTCATATGCTATCCCAAATTAACATGGCAGTATCTTTATCTTTCACAGTATATTGTCTGCAGCTTGATCACAATCTGTGATTGCTCAACTGATTATCATTTTGTTCAGCCAAAGAGGAAGTACAATTCCATTTTTTCTGCATTCTTTTGTTTCTTTCTGTCCTATTGAATGCTTAACCATTCGGACCATATCCTGGACGTACATGGTACAGGCACTTGTGTATTGGGAACACTGGTCTGTATGAAGTTGTTGTTGTGTCATTGGAGGGTAATAAACTTATGCAGCCTGTATCCCAGCTAAGGCTTTGATCTTTTGAAGCTTTAGTGACTTGGTAAAACTTGTTCAGTTATCAATAACATGATGTTCATATTTACCTTAATACTATTGCAGATTATCCTAAACAAGGTACTATTGGTTGGAACAAGAACCAAGGCTTACATCGGAGAGCCTATTGTAACAAATGCTGCTGTTCATGCAGTAGTTGAAGAACAGGTACCCCATCCTTCCTCTGTAAAACAGAGAATTCTGTTGATGCCATGAGTAACACTGAAATTTTACCTTTTGCAGGGCTTGGATCCAAAAGTATTTGTCTTCAAGTACAAAAAGAAAAAGAATTATCGGAGAAATATTGGGCACCGTCAGGTAATTTTCTGCATTTTCATTTTTCTGAGTGGACAGATTGGATTTCGATATCTCTGAGGCAATGCAAAAGTAACTAGCATGTAATCACTATATCATGTCTGAGATTGGTAAAATAATGAAGTTTCCTTCCAGCCAAACACGCGGATCAGGATCACTGGAATCACTGGTTATGAAGACTTCCCAGCTGAGACTCTTCCAGCGCAGGCATAGCGAGATCTAGGTTGAGATTTTGATCCTAATTCTGTGGTGTAACTAAAGACTGGAATCTGGAAATTGTTCATGAAGATGTTGATTTCCAAATGGTTGCAGTTGCAAATATCTTTCTGTTAGTCTTCTTGCTTCATTCTGCTGGTAAAGTGCTAACTCTGGATTTTCCAGGAAATTCTGTAACTTCATCAGAGTTGGCATCGGTGGAACTGTATAATCCATCTATTTCTGTTTCAATCAATTACAACTAAATTGACAATCTATTACTGAATTGTGATACACTAAAAAGGATTGAAATAAAAAAGAATAATGCACTACACTACACACGCAAAAGCAATCACTGAGACACATGATACTTTTAGGGATCTCATGAGTCATATCCATTGCTGCTTCTTGACTTTCCATTTGTAAGTGATCTTACTCACTTGCTCACATCCTGATTGGCGCCTCGCGAGGATGGAGACTCCCCGCCAAGTGCTAGTATTAAAATCACGACAACGATGAACTTTTGGGCAAAAATCTATAAACATAATAAACTCACCTACCGAGAACAAGATAACATATTTAATTTTTTTAAAAATGTTTTCATGAAAAGGATTTCAACCAAATTGAAGTCTGCAAATCTCTTTCATTTGTTAACGATCTTTCGATTCTTCGATCCAACGATTTATTAACACAATGTCGAAAAGAAACATTGCTCTCTAAAAATCAGAAGAAAAAAAAAAAAAAGTCGATCTCGGCCCAACTCTTCTGGAATTGGAACTTCTCAGGAGAGCAAGAAAAGCAAAATCTATGAATTACTTACCGATAAGAGAAGATCACAGACTCGGAAGAGGCAGCTGAGTCATTGCAGAAGAAAGACGAAATGATATTGGTTCGGCTCGTCGGAAAATACTGAAAAATAAAGAAAAATCTCTTCCGGTGAACCGAGCCAATACCATTTCATCTCTCCATCTGCATTTGATCCACAAGAGCACCATCCATCGTCTCCACTAATTTTTCTCATTAAGCTTAATCAACTTGATAAGCTCGATGCTTTATATAACACTTAAAGAATTTAACGCAGTCAATTCACGGACTGCACAAAATCATATAAAATAAACGCATGGAGGACAAAATGGGCAGAGCCCAAAGGTCGGGAATTTGCGAAGAAGGCATCCCCTTGGATTTTTTTTAAACTTAATTATTATTTCGATTAATTATAATCCTGATAATTAACTTGATAATCCAGCTATTGATGTTCCCCGCATAATGGCATCTTGTCTCATTGGCCGAACAAACAGTCAGATCTGTCAAATTATAGGAATTTTTTCAAAAAAAAAAAAAAACAAATTCATTTAGAAACTCCCTGTTTGCTTTGAGGTCAGAATTAGGATTAACCTATTTTAAAATTATTTTTTTCTTGTAAAATTAATATTACTTATTTTACACTGTTATTAAATTAAATTATTATAAAAAATTAAATAATTTTTCAAACTTTAAATTATTCAAACGTTTATTCTGATAAAAAAATTAGTTTACAAAAGTGATTCACTAATCTTGATATTAATTTTGATCCTAATCCCAAACCAAACGGTACCCAAATTTATAAAAAAAAATTAAATAAAATATTAGGACCATTGGAACATGTTAACCTTAGTATACAACCAAATAGCCAAAATGTCAATTTCAAAAGTTGTGAATCTTGACCATGTCAACGAGCTTTTAATCAAAAATTCTTTTCATATAAATAGATTTTTGCCTTAATTTTCAGCTTTTAAAAAAATTAATATATAATTCAATTCAATCAAAAAATTAACATACGATTTGACTCAATTGAATAAAAAGTTCTAATATCACTTATTGAAAAAATTTAAAAAATATTAAATTAGATCAATATAGTAGGTGAGATATCAAATTATTCTAAAAATCTAAACTTATGAAATATAAATTTTTTTATATATATATCAAACTCTATTTGTCCAATTATTTAATATGATATTAATCAATCACACGTGACATTATAATCATTTTTATTAATTATTTTTTTATATTTTATGCAATGGCTAAGCTGGATAAGTGTAGAGCTAGTGGGATTTAACTGAAGTTTGAAATTTTATCAGTAGAAAATTATAATTACAAGGGTTATTTATAATTTTCTGGTGTTTACTGTGTCATAATCTCGAGAGTCATTAAAATAAAATCATATGCTTAGTGTCTAAGCATGACACAATAATGATGCCTCTAACCACATGATTTTATTTTAATGACTGTCGCCTGGCTTATTAAACTAAACCGCGATATTAATAATCTGTTAAGGTTCTCGGAACGAGCGGAGGACGGCTACAAATATCGCTTTTTTTGCTTCATTATCTTCGATAATCGCGGTTTGGAAGTCGATGGATTAGAGCTTGAGCGTCTTAAACCGTGGGATTTGTAGAATAATTAGGAGACATAACAAGTGCTTAGATCCTGGTAGACATTAGATTAAGAGTAGGTTTTGGAGGCTGATGGTGGCCAATTCCAACACAATATTCTTTCGAATTTCCTTGTTTTAATCTTTGAAAAGCTTTTACATATAAACCACTTTCAAATTTAATAATTATATATGACCTCCCCGGATTTCAATTTTTTGTTTTTTGTTTTTTCATAAAAATACTTATTTTTTTAATATTTGCATGAAATTGTAAAAAGGGGTAATTTGATATTATAGTGCCAAAAAATAAGGGTATATTTATTTTGTATACCTTAAAAATTATGCGAATTTTAATGTTAAAATTTTAAAATTTTGGATTTGAAAGTTTTGATAGCATGTTTATTTTGTAAGACATATAAATTCAAATTTCAAAATTTTATATTTTTTTTGTTAGATTTGTAAATTTTAAAATGATATATTTTGTATTTTGTTGACTACAAAGTTTAGTACTTGATCTTATATATTAAATTTTAAAATTTAAAATTTTGAAAAACCAATAAATCTTATTGTATAACAAACTAGAATTTCAACATTTTGCATAACAAACACTCAATTGTATAGTTTTCAAAATTTAAAAGTTCAAAAATTTTGAAATCCCATGAAATAAACAGACGGGCGCTTAAATAAATTGATATTAGAGGACCTAGGTTAAAAGCACGTATATTTTTTTTAAATAAATTGATAAGACAGGTAATTTATTGACAAAAAAACGTAGTGTGGCTATTTCATTTTTTTTTTTGTTAAAAAACATTTTTTTTTTTACTCAAAAGCTTGTTTTTTTATTTTTCTGAAAGCGAATAAAATTCCAAGAGAATATAAAAAAAAAAAATTATTTAAAAAAGTATATAAAGGATAATCTTGATGGAGCATGATTGTCACCGATTTTAGTAGAAAGTTTTCTTGAAAGTTTGATTTATTAAATCAATCTGTCTCGTCGACATGTAAGAGAAAATAAAGATGAAAAAAGGACTAAAAATTCTCGGAGAACAGCCATTTTGATGCCCATATCAATTATTATGGATTTAAAATTGTAAAAAAAAGGGAATTCACCGTTAGTTTTTATTTTAATTCATCTCCTTTTATTTATATTGATTTTAAGTTGTTTGGAGATTTTTTATTCCAACCGATATCAACATTCGTAATTTACCTCTTCAATCTTACCGATCTCCCTGCAATTATAATAAAAACTGAAATCATTTCCGAATTGACTTTTCCAGCTTAGAGTTTACCTGGACCGAATCTAGTTTTGGCTCGGTTGAAATTTCTAAAATGTCCAAACCGAGTAATATATACTCTCCTAGTTATAAATAAGTTGTAGCACAGCCGTAGGTTAGACATGCCTCCTTGTTGCACACAACTTGATCAAACAAACAGGAGGAAAATATAAAAAAATAAAAAGAAATTGCTTACTTATCCAACTTTCCCGTGATGCCTATAGAAAATCTGGAATATCATGAACAAGAACAAGGGCTTCTGAAATAACAGTTCAGCAAAATCTCTCGGAAATAGTATTGGAGAACTCAATAATTCCATACAAAACTCAGTATTGCAGCTAATAACTAAGAAGCTAATAAGAAAGACCACCTTGGAACTGAAGTTTCATTCACCGTCAAAAACTAAACAAGTAGTAGAAAATCAAGAGCAAAATATTAAGGCCTATGCTGAAGTAAATCAAGTTAATAGAAAGATCATCAACATTCACTGTGACAACACCAACCTACACACATTCACAACCATGACAAACGACAAAATTAGTAGCTCAGAGTGCCCCAGGGTTGCATACTTTGAAAATAATGCAAGTGATCCCAATGGTAAAGCCAAACCTCACTTTCTTCGTGGAAGGGCCATTCTATTGAAAGTCTTCACAAATTTCAGAGTGCAAAATCAAGCACTTGAAGCTTGGAAAGTTTCATCAAGTATATGTGAGCTTAGAAATGCATCTCTCAAGTGCTTCAACGAATAAATTTTGAAGGAATCAATGGCCTTTTGAAACCCAGATTTAGAACAGGATCTGATCTCTACATCACAATCAACATCAAGCTGCACACCTGAGACTCCTGAATTGCATGTTACAATAATTTACAGCAATGAGAAGGCACTGCCAAAACCAGAGAATCACAGGGAAGTAATATCCATCAACACCCTGGCAGAGACTGAGCTGAAGCTAATGCAGAGAGACTAGTATCTGATTCATTACAATGCCGCAGGAATGAAGACCGTCGACCAGATGAACAAACTAGATAACTTGGGGATGCATTGCTTGAACTGGGAATATTAGGAGACACATATCTTGAATTAATGGAAGGGGATAAAGGGAAGCCTATTGAATGTGGAGACACGAGATAAGAATGGTGGGATCGCTGAGATGATGCCTGTCTACGATCTAGAGTACTTCTGTTGATGCTAACAGAAGATGAGTTATTGAAAGATCTGCGTGAATTTGGTGCAAAGCTACTAGAGATGGAATGAGTTAGGGAAGATAATGGCGGCCTAGGAGGTGGAATTATCGGTATAGCTGGGGATCCTGATGAGTGGAAGGATGATAATGCAGCAGATGAAGATGGAGATGCAGCAACAGAAGAAAGTAGTGGAGTGGATTCGGAGGCTGGAGGGTTGCTTATGTTGGTTCTAGCATCTCTCTTGCACACAGGGCAAAATGATCTCCAAGCAGTAAGCCACGAATCAACGCACAATGCATGGAACTCTGCAAGACATTAGAGTAGGGGAGAATTTAGAACAGTCCAAAAAGCTGCAGATTATAGAGAGTTGAGTCAAAAATAGTTAATAACACATATTCTTAGTTTCAAGTACTTTTCAAAACACTAAATAACTTTGTCCTGACTGTTAGATCAATTCATGATACAAGTCAAAATCCACATATTCGAAAGTCGGCTTAGCTTTTGCCAGAAGCATAAAAGGAACTAGAATGCATCAAAGATAACACACAATTCTTTAACTAAAAAAAGCCATTCGAGACACTTGACATATGATTTTGACTAGTAGTAAATATTCCATGTAACAGTTAGGTAACGACTATTCTTATGCACGGTTTATTTAGTCAACTTCATGAGCATGTAACTAAGTAGTTACTTTTCAAATAAATTAGAAGCAAGAAGGTTATAATTAAGGGGTACAACATACTATGTCGACAGGGGAGAATTCTGAGCTTATCTCCAACACCATAATCTTCTAAGCATATAGCACATGTGGATGAAGTGCAATTATCTTCCAAAACTGATGTGAATATCAAACTCGGCATTGCTTTCACTAATCGGCTGCTCATTCCATGAAACTCTCTGACAGGAGCCGTAGGCCGTGCTCGCCTGATACGATTTCTCCGAACAAAAAAGCACGTGGCAAGAACAGCAGACACGGCAAGCAAAGAAATGAACGAGATGGCCATAATTGACCATGCTGAATTTTCAAATGTTGGTATAATCCAAAACTCCATGTCTGTATGACCAGCATATTTCTTCAGTATTTCGCCGGCAGCTTTGGAGACAAAAACTGCATGTACATCAATTCCTACAGAAGTTCCTGCCACTGCAATATCTTCAAAAAAGTTAGATATTTATCACTGAAAAGGGAAACAGTGTCAGTTGAAAATGTTTAGCCACAAATATAAACAGTTCATTCATGTATGTGACCATTGTAAGAAGCCAGAGCAACAACTTACTAATTATTAATCAACAATGTCATAAGTATCATATAGATGCATTAACAATTAGATCTTGAATAGGAAGTTTACTAATTTTGCAACAAAGCATAATGGTTAATCTAATCAACACTGTGGTAAGGCTAGGGCTGGATCCTACATGATGTATGTCCTCTGTGGATATTAGTGGCAGCCTTTTGCTCCAAGTTCAGTAACACATAAGTACACAGTCCTGGGATGTATATCATGGGAAGGATATATCTACATATTGTGGCTGCTTTCAAAGCATAAAACTACTTAACAATGAATGAAATTCAGTTTCCTATTTTGTCCCAACTCATTAGATCAACACAGTAGAGGTAATGAATCTAAGATGCTTTAAATGAAATTGAACAAAATCTTAACAGGAAGACAGGGAAGAAAAACAGTTGTCAATTAATTGCGGCAAAAGAGTAACTAAGTGACAATCAACAATGAATGTCACCAAAATAAAACCTATCTTTTGCTTATGATGTTTACAGTTTAGTTGACCTAATGTGCAGTGTAACTGAATACTTTTCCCACTTGAAAGATGCAAGACTAATTGTCAAGAGTAAAATTAACAGGTTGTGGAAACACATTCCTGCTTCTTACACAAATGCAAAACAGTCAACAATCACGCAAAAGGAAGAGCTGAAAATGAGTTAGTTTAAGATAAATAAAGTGAACAATCATGCCTTCAAATCAACAAAAATAGTAAGGTCTAATATGAGATGTACTACACATCCATTTTGGCAACGAATACAATAGACAGGACTATGCATGGAAGCAAAATAAGGACAAATCTTTGTCCCTCTAAAATGAAGACAAGAAAAATTACTTGCAACCAGAATGCCACTATCTTCATTATCGTATACAATAGCAGCTTTAAACCCAGCAGTTTGTGCATTTCGTACTTTCTCATCAAATGTGCATCCACCTCGTATAATTAGTGCAAATGGTGGATTTGAACCATTGGCAACTTTATTAGTTAAATGAGTACATGCATCAAGAGGCTCGGCCACATACAGAACCCCACATTCACCAGATCCTTTTATTGGTGGAGCTGAAAAGTGAAAAGGAAAAAGATTGCAATGAATCAATTACAAATAAAATGAATTTGTGAAGTGTTCAAACTGATGCATTTGAAAAATTAATAAATTAAGTAACCATAAGAACAACAGAATAAGTCAAATAATCAAAATGAAAGAACATTAGAATTCAAGAAGGTCAAACTATTCATGATGGATAACCTAAGATGCTATGTGCCTAAGCCCTGTCATGCAAATCTTCAAGCACTCCTTGTGAATGTCCTAATCTCTTGATATCATCAGATATATATAATTCTCTCAAAAGTCATAACTGGATACATATTTTGATTTCGGCTGTCACAAATAGAAAAGAGAAGGCAAAAGCAACATCACCATATCATATCAAGAGAACAAATATTTTTTGCTCTCAAATCATACAACTAGGCTTAGAAGTGCTTCCGATTAAATGCAAAACGAGAAACAAGTACTGCGACAGTAATTTTGCAGTGCCATTACCGATATATTACACCATCCAAAAACGAAATCTTAAACCAAACAACTAAAAGCTGAAAAGAAGAACTGATATTTCACTACATCAAACGACATCACCAAATCCCAGAACATCAAGAAGCAGGTAGGTACAGTCATGAATAAAAGATTTTTTTTTTCTGTACAAGACCTCAAAAATCATAGAATGGACGACAGCCCAATTGTTTAAACACTCACCAAATTTGGCCTCAACATCATCAAACGACAATGAGACGTTCTTCCCGATTATTACAACATTAGCCGCCGCAAACCCAGCAAGGAAGTAAACAAACCCTAGCACAAACACCAGCCACCCCCCTCTCATCTTCAAACCCCAAAATCCCATTACCATCCCAAATCCCCCAAAATCGCGCTCATATACAACTCCAAAACGATCCAAAACCGCCGCCAAACTACTCAAAATCAGAACCTTCAAGCTGCTAAAAAACCCGCCCCGAAATCCCCAGCTCCCATCAATCCGAACAGCCCAAATCCAACCAGCACTGCGACGCCTCAGAAGAATCTGGAGAAGACCAAATCACCATCAAACGAGCAAAAAAGAAGCAAAATTGCCCAAACAGAAAGGGTTTTTGCCAGGGTTGAAGCCCTGAAGGAGGCACCTTTGTGGTCTCGATCGAGACATCGGCTTCCATGAAGAAAGATTCCCGCTACTTCTCGGACATCCGCACCGTGGCGTCGCACCCCAAAATACGCTTAACCAATATACTAATTAATTAATTAATTATGACTATTAAAATACCAATAATTTTTAATAAAAAATTACTCCTTTTTTTTGGATTCAATGAATTTTTTTGGTTTCACGATTTCTATGAAAACAAGAAATTCAGTAGAAAAGTTTCATTGGATTTCTTCCAAATTTTGGTAGTTTCTGTCCACTCGTGCCTCAGCGTGCAATGCACCTGATGCTTTTTTTTTTTCCTTAGTTTTTCTTTCTTGCATTATTTCTAAAAGAAAAATATTTTAATATGAAAATAGAGATGCAGTTTGTAACAAATCCATTTGCTGTATGTTTCCGGAAAGGTCCACATAATAAGTATTATCAAATTTAGGATTTATTTGCAAAAGAACACACTTAACTATTGATAGAGACCTTCGGTATGATTAATGTCTTTTATGTTAAATTAAGATTAAGAAGATCTTTGGTATGATTAATGTCTTTTATGATAAATTAAGCCAAATTATAATTTTCTTGGTGTGGTGGAAATTATTTTGTACTTTATGAAAAATTTAAATTCTTTTGTTGATCAGTATTTACCCGTGGTTCTTGTTATTATGTGAAACAATGAACAAAAAAAAAACATTTTATTCATAATTTTATTCCTATAATTTCTTTTATATGTGCATTTACTATTTCGCGATTTATTGATTTTGCTCGACATTAACTGTTGGCATATCATAACAGCAAAAACAAGAGAATCGTCGAGATAAATAGTAAGAGAAACAGTATTTCCTCTCCTATTCCTTTTTTTTATTTCAATTCACTTTTATTGATGAATTAACATTTCACAATTAAGACAAAAATAAGCAAAAAAAGACAAAAAAAAAAATTGTAAATTACAAATGGATAAACCCTTCTGTCCACTTGAATATTGAAAAGATTAATGATGGAGTGGTGGGACATTTGGCTAGTCATAGAAATGGAATGTAAGAAGATGGGTCCAGTCCTTGACGGTGAGATGCCACCTCCATCGCCCACTCATTCTTTATTGATATGTACATTGATTCTCCATTAATATTCTGGAAAACCATTAGAAAACAATTAACAGCTAATTATATAAATTAAATATTTCACGTGGATAATGATAACTGATAAGGTTACTGATGACAAGGTTGGCATCTGAAAGAATATCTTGCACAAGGACTTCTTCCATTGGATCTTAGGAATTCATTCAGACAACTCAATTCAGAGTAGATAAGAGGAGACTTGCCAGAACTTGATCATTTGACCATAGAACATCATGATCTGCACAGCAGGAAACCATCGACTAGATTAAAGAAAACAGATTGAAGTTAGTTTACGAAACACAGTTTCTCCTTCAAAGCTTGTAATCAACTCAAAGAGATCATATGGAATCATAAGATTTTGATGCAATAGAAAGAAAAAATGGCCAGCTTGTCTTCAGCTGTTCCTCTCATCAGCTATGGAGAAATCCACATAAAAAACATAAAGACAGTGATAACAAACATGGTAAGAGAATAATGGAGGAAAGGAGAATTGTCAACTCTGGTCAAGCTTGATAATTCTTGATCATGTTCGGTTATATTTTATGTAAATATTTCATCATTCATATAAGCCATCATACCTGCATTTAAGTTCTGCAAATTTCAGTACCAATTAATGGAAAAGATCAATGCAACTCAAATTCAAACAAGAGTAATGATATGTTTCAGATTTAGATGACAAAAAGCTGAAATTCTTCAACAATGTAATATAAGAGCAGTGCTGGCATAAAAAATGTGGCATGGTCAAGAAAGTTTTGATTTTCCAAGACAATTCATCTGAAAATATTCAGCACTGCAATGACTTGCTATGGAAAAAAGCAGGAGAGGAATTCTTATAATCAAGTACAATCAAGCAGATATGCATACCATGACTCTTACATAGAATACGGAAACAAAGATTGAATCATAATAAACAGGAAGAATGGCTTCACTATGAACACAGATCATGTCTTCTATCAAACGAACTAAATGGGGTAGATCATAAATGAGTAAAAAGACGATATGATCCAAACTTTGCAAGTTCTAATATCAGGAGAGTTGATCACACAAAAACTCAAGGCCCAGCTTCTCCAAAAGCAAACCTTATGTGCCACCAAGTCAACATTAGCACTGGAGAAAATTGGAGATTAAATTACCAAAATTGGCCTTGAACCTAGAGGATTCAACAGAATAAACCTAGAAATTTTGATTCAGAAGCCAATATCATCACCAAAGGAATAGCTCCCCAACTTGATACTATCTTTAAGAAACGAAAACTGACAGGAACATACATTGAAGATAAAAGCTACCCTTAAAAACCATTCAAGACAAAAATATAAATGTATAAACAATGACAAAAAAGATAAGAAAGTAAACTGACAAGCATATGGTGGATTAGGCTGCCAACAAAACAGTTAATCATATCTTAATTCTCACAAAGGCTTTAGTTGCTAGACCTTTGTTGCCTTAGTGTAACAATTCATTAGGGTATGAGTTATAGAATCCATACAGGATTGGAGATATCAGCACAGCAATGAAAAACAAAATTTATTGAGCACATGAGGATCCCGAGCTAGAAAAGGAAACAAGGCATCCCTTAAAAATCTGAACACAGAAACTTGACCATAAACTGTAGAACTCCGTGTATATGCATATAAAACATGCTTGTATCTGCTGCTGTAGTCCATTAGAGTAAAAAGTTTGAAACTATGTCATAATTTAACACTGGACAGTGTAGCAAAGCGTTATGTAACTTTTTTTTTTTTCAGATGAAAAATCTTATGCAACTTTCTATTCTCAGAAAAAATCTTATGCAACTTTCATGGAGAGCCAAAAAATAAGCATATGACAAAAAGCCTTATATACAAGGGTGCCCAGGGACAGCAAAACTATGTGATAAAATCCTCACCAAATAGGCTTTCCACAGAAATGAGACTCAAATGAGCAAATTTCAACTTGACATCAACAATGAATCAAGGAGCTCAGATAAGATCATTTTAAATCACTACACAAATTAACAGTGGCTGCCAAAATCCATATCAGCATTTCCATTTCCATTCTTGTTCAGCATATGATAATTACAAATTATGACACCAGGCCAATGGCCACTGTGTCATCACTCACTGGCTTTCTATTTCAGAGCTATTATGGTGGTTTTCATGGTCTAAATACATGTTTTGGTTCTGATATCAATTTGTAAGTCATCCAAAGCAACGATCCAAGTGACATAATACACGATTAACAACAAAAGCCACATATATCAAAAGAAAGTCTCCAATACAACATATTTATCTGATGACCTGGTCAATAGGCCAAGCTCAACAACTTTCATAAACTATGGAATGACCAAGGCAGTTTGTTGAATTTACATACAAGTATGACAGGAAAAGATTATGGTAATCAACACAATGCACAATACCCAACTCAAAAGCATGAATTTTTTAAAGCCATAACGATACCAGTTCTAGATCACAGAAGGAATATCTCTACTGGCGTTAACGTATATAAAATTAAAAAGGCTCCTTGAATTAGTCTGGTACCAAAAGTAACTAAGAGAAATACATTTGTGACATTAAATAAACTATAAAGATTAACATAAACAACGAAATCCTTGAGCAAAAGGAACAATGAAAGAAGCAGAAGCTAGTAAAAGTGTATTATTCCTATTGGACAAATTCCCACATGACATTAGAAATTGACTGCTAAAAGCTACATAAAACAATTAGAATTCCAGAAATAACTCCGATAATCTCAAAACAAATTCTATCATCACCAACAAAACTAACATTATCTGTAAAACAGATCAGTCATCAGACATGTATGAAAAAAGCAACAGAGGACAGACAGACCAAAATCTTTTTCCTCCTAGACCGTCTAGTATGCACTCAATCAGGCAACAAACAAGGGTTCTTCAGCCTTCGAAACCTCATGCTCCTCTGGTGGCACCGGATAGTCATGAGAGAAGCACGCATCGCAGAATGTTGATGCCTCATTGCCCACCACCCCCCTCAAGCTCTCCAGTGACAAGAACGCTAGTGAGTCCGCTCCAATTTCCTTTCTAACCCCCTCTGTATTCATCCGATTTGAGATCAACTCCTCAGAGCAAGGAGTATCAACTCCATAGTAGCATGAACCAACAATGGGCGGGCTGGCAATCCTCATATGAACCTCCCTTGCACCAGCATCACGAATGAGCCTTACAATCTTTGATGAAGTCGTACCGCGCACGATTGAGTCATCTACCACCACAACACTCTTCCCTTCCAAAATGCCACGAATGGGCGACAGCTTAAGCTTCACGCCAAGGTCCCGAATTGCCTGAGAAGGCTGAATGAAGGTCCTGCCAACATAGTGCGACCGAATAAGCCCTTGTTGGAAAGGCACTCCTGAGCCCCTTGCGAACCCTAGAGCGGCAAAGAAACCCGAGTCCGGCACAGGTATAACAACATCAGCGCCAGGAACAGGGGATTCTGCAGCAAGAGTCGCGCCAAAAGAGTATCTTGCTTCATGAACAGGACGGCTGAAGACCAGAGATTGGGGAAGAGCGAAGTAGATAAGCTCAAAGACGCAAGCTTTTCTCGGCTTCGCCGGCATTAAGCACGAAGTAGAGATCTCCAGAGTGCGGGAATCGACGATGACGGCCTCTCCGGGCTCGACTTCGCGCTCATACCGCGCGCCAATGAGATCAAGCGCGCAAGTCTCCGAAGCGAACACAACGGCGGGCGGGGCGCCGTTTTCCCGAGGGAGGCGGCCAAGGACGAGGGGACGGAAGCCATGGGGATCACGCACGGCTAGAAGCTTGTCGGCCGTCAAGAAAAGCAGCGAATACGCGCCACGCAACGACGAGCAGGCCTCGGCGACACGGGAGAGAAAAGGCCGCGACTTTGAGGTGGCAATCAGGTGAAGAATGGTCTCGGTGTCGGAGGAGGTGTTGAAGATGGAGCCCTGCTCTTCGAGGGAGGAGCGGAGGGAGGCGTAGTTGACGAGGTTGCCGTTGTGCGCGATGGCCAGCTGGCCGAACCGGTAGGAGGCGACGAAGGGCTGAACGTTGTGGATCGAAGCGGCAGCACCGGCGGTGGAGTAGCGGACGTGGCCGATGGCGGCAGGGCCCTGCAGAGAAGATAACGAAGGGCCTGGCATCGAGGGGTCAAACACCTCAGACACGAGGCCAAGGCCTGTTTTGAAGCGGATAGTGGAGAGATCCGAGGCGGCGATGCCGGCGCCTTCCTGGCCGCGGTGCTGCAAAGCGTGAAGGGCCAGAGAGCAGAGCTGGGCAGCATCTGGGTGACCGGCGATGCCCACCACGCCGCACTCTTCCCGCGGCTTCTCGAAGTCGAATGGGACAAGCTCGTCTCTTTCGTCTCGCAGGGCGGCGGAGGAGAGGCGGTGGCGGAGGCGAAGATGAGGGAAAAACGAGAGCTTCGGGGAGGGTTTCAGATACAGGCGATTAAGGAGAGCAGGGATAGGGTTAGGGTTAGGGTTCCGCGGACAGAGGCGGGTGGCGACGGCGGCGGAGGTGGCGGGGGCGGAGGAAGGCATTTGAGCACGAGAAAAAGCAGGCAAGTGGGAGTACGGTTCGTTTGAGGTTGAATAGAGAGGGTTGAAGCATTCAACCCGTCGGACCGAATTTCAAACGAAACAAAACCGAATCGGACCGGGTTTTTGAGTGGATGGGAATCGAACCGAACCGGTTGAACAGGATGAAGGAACCGGGCCGGAGCGATTCATGTTCAAGGGAGATGGATCCGGACCGTACGTTTCGGTCGGGGGGGCCGTGATCGGGCCGTCCATTGTGGTCGGCCGAATCTAGCGAACTATGAAACCGTCGGATTCATTGTTTTCGGGCGTGTGCGGCCCACGCCGTGCTTTTAATAGCAGAGTACATTTCCAAGCATTGGTACTTGCCGACTGCAGAATCATGAGTCATCAATTAGTGCAACAGGTCATTGACTATGAGTAATTACTGAGTGTAACAGGCCATTAAGTTGACATGATGCACTCGCTCAATTAAAATCACCATAACTTATCATTTATTAGGAGTGGTAATCAACTAAATATATTTTGAATGCAATAAATATCATCTATCATAAAAATGACCCATTGGAAAGAAGAGGTGGAGACAGCACTGAATGCAAGTAGTGAGTCGATACAGAAGATAAGGTGGAGAAGCTTTCTGTACAATAGAACAACCTCACAAGATTTAGAAACAACAAACAACACAATGAATATTCTATTTGTACTCTTCTTGTCTAGTCAATTCTAATGGTAATGGTGGTGTGATAATCTTGACCCACCATTACAGAGACAGGAGAGATGGAGAACTTCAAGGGTCTGCCCTGACTTCTTTCCAGAGAGCTGCTTTCTGTTTACAGAGACATCAGTTTAGAATTTTTAAATCAACAGAGACTCCATGAATGATCTACATAATTTCAACTCATAGAAACTCATGTCCAATACAGAAAACAGAAAAACAAAGAATATGAAAATGAAAGACAGCATGGGTTTTTGACAAAATGGAATTCAAACAACAGCAGCAGAGTTCTTGGGAATGAACACGAAAACTTGATTTAACTGAGGGCAGAAAACTGAAAACGTTGGGAGCCTCAAATACCTGAACCTACTCAATCAAATCAAGAAGCAGAATGAGGTTGTTTTATTTTTTCCTTGTATGTAAGGCTCTATCATGCTGAAGCAGTCTTCTTCTGCTGGAAGATCACAGCATAAACTGGGACAGCCACACCGATGCTGAAGGCAGACAGCACTGAGAGGGTCATCTTCAGCTGCTGATGCTTCATGCGGTCAAGGTTGTACATGTGCTTTGCGTGGATGTAGAATGGCTCATCATGGCCATGGCCCCCCATCCTCTTCACTCCTGTTGCATGGAATCCTCTAGACACTGAGAAACATCCAACAAAAAAAACTTAGATTGCAAACAGGTACTAACAGCAAATCAACTATCAACCAAGAAGATCAGTAGTCACAGACCACTCCAAAAAATGGACGGACATCCATGATAATACAGATTGACTTGTATGACTAATAGGATAACTAGCTGATGACATTAGCATCTCTTAAACAAAATGTAGGCAAAGCTATTATATTCATGGTTATGATGCAAACATTTATAACTATATTAACTGCAAGAAAGGAACCATCTCCAAGCATAGAGTCAGGAAGCTGTTCAAATAGCCCTTTTCCCTTCATTTTTTCACCTTGTAACATTTCTATATTTTCACTCTATAATAGGTCAAGGGTTAGTAAAAGAAAAGAGAGCTATAATTCTCATTTTCGATCATAGAATATACAGTTAAATAATCTCAGAAATCTCAGAGAACATACAATCATGTTTTAGAATTTGGAATCTTATTTCCTGAGAACTGGTCAATGACATCATTCAGATAAGGATTATTTTCCTTTTCTGTCAGAATGACAAGCCACTGAATCTTTTGGTATGATTTGCATAAATGCAATTTTTGTCATTGAAATTTTTGCTTAGCAGTTGAAGAAATCTTGTATGATAAAGATAAGTAGATAACCTATATTGTCAACAAGAAGATGGTTCACACAAGTTACACATCATAAGATTACAACACACAAGCAGGAGACATTTTGGAAATGCACACAAAACTCATACAGTTATGGAAAGGATAAAAAAGCTCCAGTGTCAAACAGAGATATTCACAACCTATGCTCATCTGCAGTTGCAAGAGTATTGATATTGAAGCAGTGAAGTGCACATGCAGATGCATACATGTTGATATCATTTCCACCCCCAAGAAGAAACAGCACACAAAGTGCTTCCCTTTCTTCTGAGTGATTTGCATACAATCCAACCCCACTCCAACCCCTGCCTAATGCAAACTGCAACCTCAGACTCAGCCTTGGTGCACCAAACAAACCACATGCAACTGCAGTGGTTTTGGCTGCAAATGAATCCCTTTTATGTTTCCCAAAATACTAGATCGCCCAAACCTCCAAATATGAGCACATACACAGTAGCTTAAAGAAAACTGATTGCTGACTTACTAGTACGACACTCCAATGTGCGGTGAACGTCCAAAACATGATCAATAAAGAAATTTGAATGTATACCCTATCATAAAACCCGATAAACAGGATTCTAACATGCTTCATAATCCCATTTACCTCCCTTGTCATATTTTTGGCTGGTAAAGAGGTCTGACAAGGGTTGAGGGCCGATTCCCTTCCAGTGCTAATCAATTGCAATACATAAACTGCAAAACACTATCTTCACGTAAATCTTATCTTCATAAATAAACAGTCCAATCAACCAGTTTCCAACCAAAAAACATTTGCTTCAAAGTCACAACGCGAAACAATATGAACAACAAGCCAATTTTGAACAAATCTTCTTATTGAATATGCATTTCCCTCCGCATGAAGCATCATTACAGATATCGTACAAACAAGTTTGCATTCCAGAAAGGACAATCGCACCAACACATTATGAATTTAACTAAATTTTTACTAAAGAAATCCATTAAATAATGTCCAAGAATTACAAAACAAATAAAATCAATCTAATGCATTAGAAATGTAGAAAAGACGAACAATAACAAAAAGGAACACCGAAAAAAATTCGAGATCGAGAACGGCTGAATACGAATAGGATCACCTGATTTGGAAACCGCTGCTTCCGAGGAGATCAAGATCTTCAAGCCCGATCGGATCCCGCGGTTCAACGCCATCGCCGTCTCTCGATTCGAGCTCGTCGGAAGCCCTAGAAACAAAAACGAAAATGGAAGGAAAAAAAGCTGCGAGAAAACGCTGGAGCTCGTGGACCGAGCACAAGAGCTGCCCGCATCCGCATAGAAGCGGATTCGGGTTTGAAATGTTCCGGATCTGGAATCGATACGGAGCACACGATGTTGGGCTAAAGCCTGGGCCTGGGCTTCGTCGGTCAAAAAGTTCATAGAATCTGTCAGGCTTCAGGTTCCTAACGAATAAACCACTTTACAAAGAAAATATCAAATATTTTGTTTTTGAGGATTTTGCGAATACAGCCCTTTCAAAAATCGGAATATGTTGTATGAGCGCCAGAAAAAAGTAACCAAAGCCATGTATTTTCATTAATACCCCTAGGCTTTACAAATAATTTCTACTTTAAGGAATTTAAAGTATTTGATTTTTCTCGTTAGACATAAGCCACTGGTTTCAAAATACATGTCAATACAATTTCTAATTTTTTTTTTACCGTGTATCATATTCAAAATCTTGTAAAATTGTATATTACTTCTTCTATTTTTTTTTTCAACTAAATAATATTTATTTCTCAAAATTTTCTTATAAAAAACTCCCTAAGTTTCTGGGAAACACAATAATTATTTGATGTGATTTTTGTCTATGTAATCCCAAAAAAACTCGCTTAATTTCATATATACCCTTTGAAATATTATAATTACACTCATTATTTTAAAATTTTTAAAATGTACGGGTACCATTTGTATTAACTTCTGTCTCTCAAAGAATTACCGTCAACCAATGTTTTAACAATCTAGTCAATTTTTAATAGGAGTGATTTACTCATAATTTAAAAGTGAATAATGGCGCAAACTAAAAAAATAAATAGATTATTACATACAATTCCTAAAATTTATCATATTTATTAATAACCCTGCAATTTCAATAATTGCTTATATTTTTTATTTTTAAATAGATTACTGAGAACTCATTAGCCCATCAAACCCATTTAGCCTTGATTTTTTCTACAAAATATGGTCAATTTAATATATAAAAAATATGTATATATTTGTTTTTTATTCAACAAAATTGAGCCTAATATAAAATAGATATTATAGTATGATTGCAAAAATTCCTTTCAAAAATATAATCCTATCGTTCGCATCTAAATTCGATGAATAAGAAAGTAGAAAAGAGTACATAAAAGCTTTTATATTTTAAAATCGTAATTTACAAAATACCTCCCCCCCGGAATAGGCCTGATAGAATAGGGTTTTGATAATTTATTTTAAAATAAAAATTATAGGTAATTGTTGAAATCATAAAAGATTACTTACTAAGTAAATATAATAAAGTTTGAGGGGTTGTACATAATAATTTCAAAAATAAGACTGAAGTAAATAATTAAAACGGCAAGGACTACAGTATAAAATTAAAGTAAAATAAAAATTAAAACGGCAAGAAATAAAAAAATAAAAATACAAGTAAAAATCAAAAAGTTTAAACTGAAAAAAAAAAAAAAAAAAAAAAAAAAAAAAAACAGCGTTAGAGACATGTGGTCCAACTACGGAGTCCAACAACCTCAAATTAAACAAAAAAAGCGGGGGAATATAAAAAAATTGAAATTGAAAAGTAAAAGGGAAGCAGAAGACACCTCCCAGAAAAAGCAATCATATGATCACCTTCTCCTTCTCCTTCCTCCTCCTCGATCCTCTCCCGAGATTCTCCCACAAAGGCTGCGCCTTTCCCTCTCTTTTCCTTCTTTCCCCTCCATCGAGCCCAAGAGCCCAAGAGGAAGAGGGGATCCTATGATTCGCGGGCCTCCGTTGACCGCCTCCGCCCTCGGGGGCCGTGCCGGAAGGATTGCCCTACCTCGCCGCTCCTTTCTTAGATAATATACATAGACAGGGAGCGCAATGGCGGTTGCAGGCGGGGGCGGGGAGGAGATGGAGCGGGACTTTGAGGCCAAGGTCCGGATCCACCGCCCGCCCGAGAGGAGCGCCAGCATCTCCTTCCGCGCGCCGCAGGAGCAGTTCGGAGTCGACGAATTCGAGCTCGGGAAAATCTACGGCGTCGGATCCTACTCAAAGGCGAGGGCTTTTTTCGTTTTTCTTTGTTTTTTTGGTCTTGTTTTCGTTTGTTTTTGTGTGGATTTCCTTTTTCTGAGTGGATCGGTTGCTTGATTCTCAAAGTTGGGAGCTTTTTCAATTACTGTTTAGTGTTAATTTGTTCTCAAATGTGCAACCTTTTTCATTTGTTTTGGAATTTTGGTGATTCCTTAATGGGCTTTCTCCTTGTTCCAATATCTGTTTATTGGTTGTTTTTGCTCGAACTTTGGGGCCTTTTTTGGTGCATGTTATCCGAAGCATTTAGAATAAGATGAGGGTACATTATAGGAATAGTAAGTAAGAAAGGATGATTACATTTCACTTAAAAATATGAGTTGTGGCTTAAAAAATTAACAGAATGAAATTTAGATTTAATGCGAGGGAAGTAGCCAGACAATGGGAATGTGAACCAATCCAAGCTGAAGAAAGAGATGATGGTCAGGATTTTTGTTCGAGCTGGATTTGGGAATTGAAAAGTCCTATTGCTTGAACTATTTGGATCAGCATTTAGTTCAGATCGTTATCTTGTAAATTATGCCAATCTTGGACCACTTTGAATCATTATGAGCTGGTTGCCTTGTTAGGAAATTTTCTTAGTGACCCAAACTTTTTGCAAGTAAAATAGAAAACAATTTCTCTGATGCATGGGCTTCAATTTCATTGCTGCTTTTGATTTTATTATCTGCTGATTTTTGTCGTGTGATTCCATCAACTCATAGTATGGTAAAATGTCATTTGTATAATCTAACAGGAGATGTTTCTTGGTTGATTTTTACTTCAGGTAGTAAAGGCAAAGAAGAAAGATACAGGAAATGTATATGCTTTGAAAATCATGGACAAGAAGTTTATCACTAA
This sequence comes from Trichopus zeylanicus subsp. travancoricus, assembly GCA_005019695.1. Lineage (NCBI taxonomy): Eukaryota > Viridiplantae > Streptophyta > Magnoliopsida > Dioscoreales > Dioscoreaceae > Trichopus > Trichopus zeylanicus. The sequence continues at coordinate 327,852 of RXID01022129.1, forward strand.
GGAGAATAAAATATCATATGTAAAGCTGGAGCGCATTGTGCTTGATCAGTTGGATCATCCAGGCATAATCAGGCTACATTTTACTTTCCAAGATACATACTCCCTATGTAAGTGTTCTTGAATAGGCATTGTTGTCATTTTCGCACCCTTTGGAATTGTGGGTCTTTGCATTTTTTTAGGGCAAAATTTGTTTTTCACGAAGGCCTATTTCCATTTCCAACTGTTATTGGTTCTATGTGTGCATGTTGGTGTTGCTCTGAAGACATGGCCCTCGAGTCTTGTGAAGGTGGAGAGTTATTTGATCAGATAACCAGAGTAAGCTTTCTCCTTGGGAATTCATATTTCCTATAATATGCTATGTATTATGTTTGTGGATATGTTCACCTCATTCGCTTGCTTGCAGAAAGGTCGTCTAACAGAGGAAGAAACTCGTTTTTATGCTGCAGAAGTGATTGATACAATTGAATATATACATGGTGTAGGATTAATTCATCGAGATATCAAGGTGCGTAATGGGCCATGCTATTACTATACTTCAACAGAAAGGCAGGAACCTTAGCTTTTCAATATGCTGCATGCTAACAATTGCCTTAATAGCAGCCAGAAAACCTGCTCTCACTGCTGATGGGCACATCAAAATTGCTGATTTTGGTAGCGTAAAGCCAACTAAGGATAGTCGAATCACAGTCCTTCCAAATGCTGCAAGTAAGGTCATAACATCCTCCTGAGAAATCCTCTTACTTGGATGTAGCAGCATTTTTATGGTTTACATTTCTTCCCTTCTTTCAGACGAAAAGGCTTGCACCTTTGTGGGAACAGCTGCATATGTGCCTCCAGAGGTTCTTAATTCTTCACCAGCAACTTACGGGTATGAATGAGGCCCTATCCCAAGTGTTTTCCTGTTAAAGTCACCCATAATATAAATTTTTTTTCTATCAGAAATGATCTATCCCCCATAATATATATAATTTTTTTCTATCAGAAATGATCTATGGGCCCTTGGATGCACCATATATCAGATGCTTTCGGGATCTTCTCCCTTTAAAGATGCTAGTGAATGGCTTATTTTTCAGAGAATAATAGCAAGGGACCTCATATTCCCTGAATACTTTTCACATGAAGCAAGAGATATTATAGATAAGTTATTGGTAAGTTTCCTGGGTGCTGATTCCTACAGGTGTTAAGAGTATAAAATGAGAGCTTTAAGATCCAAACTATTGTGTTCAGTTACTTGTCTGTCAACTAGATGTGCATTTATTATTTATTATTATTTTTTTGTATACATTTGTTTGGTTCTTGCTCCTGCTGGAAGCTGGATTTTGTTTTCCAGCTTTATATCGGATAGTTGTTCTATTTACAGAAGGCTTTCGCTCTTCCTTTTTTTCGGAAGATACAGTTGTGTAGCATGTGGACATGATCCTAATTTTATTGCAGGATACAGATCCCAGCAAAAGACTTGGTGCAGGACCTGGTGGTTATGCTGCTCTCAAGGCACATCCTTTCTTCAAGGGAATTGATTGGAAAAATTTAAGAGCCACACCGGCTCCAAAGCTGGCTTTAGAGTCAACTGTATGGCATCTGGTTTTTTCCATATAGACCAATAAAAGCGAGCATACTCTTCATCTCTTAATTTCACCAAGTCATGTGCTTGATAATGTTGTTTTTGTTTTAGCCGGATGAGGATGAGGATGAGCAGGAGTCTACGTGGAACCTGACACATATTGGAGGTGGTCCACCTCAACGCCCAGTTCCTGATGAAAATGGCGGTGCTGCGTCATCCTCAGAAACACAATCTCATATGTCTAGGCTGGCTTCAATCGACTCCTTCGACTCGAAATGGTAAAGTCATGTATAGATTTAAACTATTTTCAGTAACATCTATAAACAATCCATGCAAAACTCCAAGCAGATCATCTTTTTGGCTTATACCTCCTTTTATAAATGTTCTTGATCAAGTACTTCACATATCCTTCTCTTGATTTCCTCTTCACTGGTCTATCTCTCTTTTCTTCATATAAGTGCAAAAAAAGCTTTTAGATGTTGTTCGTAGTCTTAGAATCTTCTGAACCATGTAAATTCTGCTTTCCTCCATGTTTTGTGAGTACCAAGGTCTATTCATTTTTTTTTAAAATTTTCTAATTGCAGGCAAGAGTTTCTGGAGCCAGCAGAAGCCATCATTATGATTTCTACGTTAAAGAAAATACAAAAGCTAACAAACAAGAAGGTGCAACTCATCCTCACTGACAAACCCAAATTGATATGTGTGGATCCAGCCAAGTTGGCAACCAAAGGAAACATTCTGTGGTCTGATGATCCAAGCAACCTCAGTGTTCAAGTTACAAGCTCGTCAAATTTCAAAATTTGCTCTGTGAGTTACTCTGTGCTCTACATTAGATTTACTGTGTTTTTATCAATGCACTCGTTCTCTCTTTTCCAAAATGATATGGTCAAACTTGGATTTCAGCCAAAGAAGGTGATGTCATTCGAGGATGTGAAACAGCGGGCATGGCAATGGAAGAAGGCAATTGAGGACTTGCAACACAAGTGAATCAACTCTTGTACACAGATATTCATTTATCATGCAACAATGAAAGATAAAGAAGAAAGGATTACAGCAGTTTCTTGAATACCCGGTGAACACCGATCAGACAGAAGAGTCATGAAAATTTACCCACAAAGGAAGAATTTACTCAATTGATCATCTACAGATGAGAGGAAATCCAACCATTCAGCATGCAGAAGTTGACAGCGTTTTCATTGTACTTGTAATTGTTCTTTCCATTTGTATCCAAGCAACATGTGATATCTTTGTAGCAACCTGTGCCTTGTTTTCTTGACATTTTGCCTTTTTCATCACTCATTGCATCCAAGATGTTGCTTATGAAGCAGGCAGCATGCGTGATGTGATTACTGCAATCTTAATTATTTCATAGAATCATTAGCACCATGTAATGCTTTCCCTTGGATGATTGCAATGCTTGCAACCTTATAAAATCAAAAGACAGCACTATTGCGGGTGCTGAAGCACAAGGATGATTGTACTATCTTCCTTTGCTGTGGACACAGAATTTTATTTTATTTATTTTTGCTTTTTTGTGGTTTTGATTACCATATCTTTAAAAGAGAACAAATGAGTAAACGCAAATTCGATATTATAACCAAATAAATTATATATTTTGTGATATTTGCAAATAAATTTTGCATTATTGGTATTTAAAAGGCCCTTTCAACGGTTGTAACAAATAGAGCAAAAAGGACAGAGAGATGTAGGGAATATGTCTCAAAACTGCAAATTTAAAGAAGTGCTTTCGCAAATATCAATAGTACAGGGAGTTGACTGAAAAATACCATGCAGAGTAGGTGGCATTCGGGAAAAAAAATCCTTTATTTTGTCCTGAACTTAGGAAACAAAAAATCACTATTTTGGTAAAAAAAAACACGACCTCTCCCTCTCCTTGTTGATTCGATTGGCCTTCTTTTGTCCGCGATCAGCGCCATCTACAATCCAGGGAAGAAGATTTCGAACCAGAATTCGCGCTTCAATTCTTCTGTAATCTGGAAATATCGAGAAATCAACCATCCATTTGCTGCTGCTGCTGCTGCTGCTTGGATTTAATCCCAGGTATAATTCCACGTCTCAACTCAATCAAAGATGTTGGAAGGCGTTTTGCCTATTAATTTCTTATTTATTTTGTTCTTTATCCATCAATAGAAAGCTCTTCGTTTGGAGATTCATTGTGGGCTTTTTTACCCTAAGGTTGATGGAGAGTGATTCAGTGCAGATGGTAGCGCCCGTGAGATTGGAAATTGGAATAAAAAAAAGAGTTCTTTTAGCTAAGTGGAGCAATTGGCTTCTTAGTTGAAGTTGAATTGGGATAGAATTTATGTTTTTTTGTGGAGAATTCATGCTTTTGTGTTCTTTTTGGAACATTGGTAGCAAAGATGTGATTTTGACTGCTATCGTAATTTCTATGCAACTATAAAGAAAACAAATTAGAAGGAAATCATAGGATGCTTGTTTCAGATGTACTGTTGATTTCTTTGATAATGTTGCTTTTGTTTCAGTGATTCAGAGTTGTTTCTGAAGACATTGAGTTCAACTGGGTTGACCTTTGAGCTAGCTGCATGCTATCCTTCCTCTTCTGTAAGTTGCATTGTTAGGTAAATATATAACGATATAGCGTGTTTTTTCCCTGCCTTCACTTAAATTGTCTACTTAGGTTCTGAATGGAAACACTCGTGTTTGCGGCACTATATTTTAAAATCTAACCAGCATAATTAGACTCTATTTCAAGTATAAACTCTATTTCAGCATAATTAGATTATATTTCAAGTATAACTCTGCTTGTTCAAGTAGAAACTCGTGGATAATTGGCTACAATGTGTCATCTTGTCAAGATTTTGCAGGCTTCATCTTGGCGATCATGCTTAATATTGTGAAATGTTTTATGGGAGATGCAATAAACTAGCAACATTTGTAAATTCTAAAAAGTTTGGTACCTGCTATATACATATATATATATTATTGGTAAAAGCCTGCTATATATTTCATATAGGTAAGGTTTTAAAGGTATAGTAGCTTTGTTTGAGAATATATTTTTGTTTGGATATGAATCCATTGTATTCCCTTGTCTGAATGTCTAGATATGTTGACATATAAAGTCGTTGTCTCTATCAAGCACATTATTTTCACATGCTCAGTGGTGTTCTTTTTTTTTTTTTCCTGTTTTTATGGTTTAGAGCATTTTGAATTCAGCATCTCTTTTATAAGGCTTACCATTTATTTGCAAAATCTATATATCAATGTATTAATCAATACAAATATTTCATATTGACAATGTTGTACCATTGTGCTTCCAGCCAGACCTTCTTCAACTTCAACCTTGAATTTTCTGTTGGGTAGAAAGAATACTTCATCATCCGCAGAAGACCCCTTTTGCTGAAACATATGAACAGAGGGAGATAATGCAATCCATCCCATGCATCAAAAAGTTGGAAGTTGCTTTCAGCTGATCAGGCACAGCTCATTGCTCTCGTGGACGATGAGAAGAAAATGTGGAAAGATTGCAAGCACAAACTTTCGGCTTTCAGTTTTATGATTGAGGAGGCAGATCGTATGCTGAAAAAAGTGTTTGGCTGGGTTCACTCACCCTACTGGGGCGAAGAGAGAAGCAAAGAAGTCCCAAATGGCGAGTTGGTAAATGAAATATTGGATTATCTGAAGAGCCTTGGCCTTTCTGATGATGATCTCTATAAATTACTCAAGAAATTCCTTGAAGTTCTTGGATGCGATTTGGATGCTGAAATGAAGAACAACGCGGGTGTACTAGAGGAGTGGGGAATCAAGGGGAAAATGCTTCGGAATCTTCTGCTCAGAAATCCCTAGGTCTTAGGCTATAATGTGGACTGTAAAGGCAATCGCATGGCACAATGCACACAATGTTGGGTTCGGTTTTAATAAACAGATGAATTTGCTATTGATTTTTTTAAGGGTCTGTATTGCCTTGAGTTGAAGAATGGTGGTTGGCGGAAAAAATTAGAAGAGACTCTCCTGGTCAATTTCAAACTACTACGGACAGTGATGGATTGAGAAATCAGTAGATGGCAGCAAATAGTCAAATGTTCTCTGCCTTAAATCTTCACATTTTCTTGTTCAAATATTTTCCCACAGAGCCTGCTTGTAGTTGCTTCATCTACTTGTCTTCTCAAAGAAAAGCAAGCAGTGTATGCTAAATTTTTTTTGTAAATTGTTATTCTGACTTAAGTTTGGAAAGGAATGAGGATGCAACCGCAGAAAGTGGAAGGTAATTGATAATGCAAGCAAAAAGACATGACAAGGTTTACACATGAACTGGTTATATTTCCATCTTCTTTCTCATGCTCTTACAGGATTATATACTTCTGCCTGAAATATTCTTGCTATATCACTAATACTTAATAGCAGCAGATGATGTTCTCCAAAAGCAGCCCAAAAAAAAAAAAAAGACAATCTTCCACGTCATAATATTTTTTGGAAAAGGTTGGTGAATCTGATATTTTGTGGAAAAAAAGGTCCCATCTTTTCTAGTTTGTGGAATGCTGAAGGCCTTCTGGATTTTTTGGACAAATGAATACCTCATTTTGTCTTTTTGCACTAAAGTACCTAAATTCTAACACTTTGCCTCCAACAATTTATACTTACAATTTATTTGAAAAAGAAAACCCTGCTTCTGTTATTTTGCAAGGAATGCATGTTCTGGTAAGGTGTTTTTTCATCATGGAAAATCCCAATAATGGAATATTCACAGAATAACCCTTTTCCAATGACAAAATTGAAGTAAATTATTCATAAAGATAAAACATATGTGGCTCTATGCAAACAATTGAATGATTTTTTTATAAAAAAGGAAATTAACATAATCAGGTGCTGGAGCCATTTTCAACTGCTGCTTCAGACAATCCTCGTCATAAAACAGCCCAAAACACTTAAAAAAAAGTCAAAAAAGAACCCCAGGTGTCAGAGACCCATCAAAAGCAACAGAATCCATGCTAAATGAGATCACAGCTACACAAAAGGAAATTGTCCAAAGGAAAACATCACAAAGTTATGTTCTTCCATGGTTGAGTCTGGAAGCAAAAGAAACCATCATTCATTCTTTTCCAGGGCAGTCCAAAGTGTCTGTCATTGTAGCTTCCCTTGTTCTTATCCTTATGTGAATAAGGTTTAGATTTCCCAACTTAGGACTTCAGAAATGTCAAAATCTGCAGGTTCAGCAAGCCACTTGGTTGCTGTGAGGACACTTGCAACATCGTTCGTCACTCGTTTTGCTTGTGAATTGTGATTAGCAGACATGATCATTGCAATTAGCAAGATTAGCGGACAAAGATGATCACGTTTATTGCTCACCTTCGAAAATGCGTCCTAACACATTATCATATATCACATTGTGATGTGATACCATCTCGTGCGGCACGAAACCTGCTCTGGAGCCGGTCCAGATCAGAAAGAAACCCGCAGAGATGGATGAAGTATGTGAGGAGAGTTCAACACGTAAAGCATGTGACTTTGGAAACCTAGCCCTATAAGTATAGCACTTTCCTTGTGTTCCGCCTTGCTCTCATTACCTTCACCAGCTTGTTCTCTAATAATATTAGCTCCAAGTCTCATGGCCAAGTCCAAGTTCTTGCTTGCTCTTATTCTCTTATTCCTCTTGGCGGAGGTGAGTTCTCGAGATCCTCTTCAAGGCTTTTCAATTCAACACAAACAAGTAGTGACTTATTCTTGATATTTCAACTGTTTTTATTTTGATTTTTTTTGTCAGCTCAATGTGTTCCATGAGCCATGGATTGCTGGAGTAGAAGGAATAGGTAACCGAATCAAACGACAACCTTTCTTTTCATTTTCTTTACAACATGCATTATTATATATTTTCATTATCTTCTTTCACAAACAGTTCTAGCATTAAATGATGTCAAAGATTAAGTTTTATATCTTTTATCCAAAATTATTGAAATTATACACTTCTCCAACCCTCAGGCAATTTATATATTTTCAGATTTCTTTTATGGGATTATACTCAAAGAGTACTTGTATCTATATATAGCATGCCAAGCATTTGAAACGAAAACATTTGATAAGAACCATAAATTTATCCCTTAATTTTTATTTTTGATACATAGATTGCGCTGGGAAATGCGCATATCGATGCAGCAAAGCTTCGAGATACAAGATTTGCCTAAGAGCCTGCAACACCTGCTGCCAGAGATGCAACTGTGTCCCTCCTGGAACTTATGGCAACAAAGATGTCTGTCCATGTTATGCAAACATGAGGACTCATGGCGGTCGCCTTAAATGTCCTTAGTATCCTATGTCCGCCTTTCTATTTACCTTATTGTAGTTATACAGAATAAACTTGATGTTGCAGACCTCTTGTGGTGGTCAGTAATCACAGTATGATCTGTGTATTATCCTTTATATGTCGTGTTAATATGGTAAATAAAATGTCAGCGATATCCAACTCATCTTTGCTTTATTCTCCTCCTCCTCTCTCTCTATTTTTCTTTGAATTTTCATTAATTTCTGCCATAAGAGATCTGTCTCTTTCCTCTCTGCTTAATAATAATAATAATAATACAAGAATAAAATCTGCTTAAAAGGAGCAAAAAAAACAGAAATTCTCTTCCTTGGAGAGCCTAAAAATCACATTCTCTTCCCCGCAGATGGTGAAATGAACATAACTTTTCCAATAGCCAAATCAAATATTGGGGAGTTATTCATACATGTTTATCACACTACACCATTTGGGAGCCTCAACACAAGATCACCTTCTAAAACACTGCATTAGCCAAATCTATGCCTCAAAAATAGTATTTAATTGATAATTCCATAAGTAATGAAGCATCCGCTCATTAAGGAGAAATTAATATTCAAAGTTCTGCAGAAAATATCACCTTTTCACATAGTAGTAGCAGAAATCAGCCAAGATGAATGTTCGAATAATCTCCGCAAGGAGAAGTGCACCAGGCCACAGACCATAACCGAGAATCATCAATATGTAACCACGTGTGTTGTTTATCTGTGAGTCTAGAACGTTGATATGCTAAGCAATCTTTAGTTACTTCCATGAATCCTGTAATTTACAGCTAAAAGCAATATGATTGTTTCTTTGTTAGAACCAGACCTGGAGTATCCAGTGAGCAACGGTCAATAATCGGGAAACGCTGAGGGCAAATACAAAATGGGCTGTGAGTGATTCAACAACCTGCATAAGAAAGGCTGAAAAATGAATAAAGAAAATCTAACTTTTAACTTGTAAGATGAAATTCACATGAAGAACACAGACATTTGTATTTTTCATCACACGAAGCTGAGACAGCACGGATACTGATTCCACATAGACGCTAAAACCCCATAAAGCTCGATTGATTACACTGTGGTTTGTGGAGGGATGAACCAAAATTGCAAGAAGAGCACAGGGAACAACCTGAACCAACAATTTTAAGATCATGCACGAGATCAGTAGAATCACAAAACAAAAAACTAAACTTGAGGTAACGATGAATAATACCACGTATAATATTGAGAGATTTTCCTGGTCTTCCATGTGGCCAATCATGTAGATAACCCAACAAATGGTCAGAAATGTTGCTGAATCAGGGATGGTGTTGATATCATACTCCATGATGAAACTGCAGAAAAGTCTGACTCCCAGAAATGTAGCAGTCAAGCTCTGTGTTTTAAGTGAAAGCCCTGCAAAGGAGTTCAAACAATGTAAATATCAGAAAAAGAAATCAATAATGGACAATAATGCGGCAAATATAGCCATAATTATGGATGAGAATTTAACAGATATGAATGCAAGTTATTTTGTTAAGTAAATGGGTTAATGTTCATGGCAAAAAAGATGCCTTTTTATTAGATGAAAATGCAGCAAATGCACAAAAGACAAAAAAACTTTTTTCTGACCAAAAGCCTTAAATTCAAGTCTAGCTATTCCACGAATTAGATGAAACAATCAATCCTACTTCAAATTGATCGGAATACCTGCTTCCCAAGATTGAAAATTGAATAGAAAAGGGAAGAAAAATTGGAATTTGGGAGAAGCTAGGGTACCGGCGCAGGTGCGATCCTTGAACAGCTTGTAGATGAGGACGGAGATGCCAGCAGCGTGGGAGGCCTCAGAGGCCACGAAGAGGTTCTTTCGGTTCTCGACGAAGAGCCAAAGGAAGACCACCGCCGCCACGACGTCGAAGGCGCCCAGAGCCACCTGCACCTTGAACGGCTGCCGCCGCACCCCCGCGCCCATCGCTCGCACCGGGTTCCTGCTCCTCTTCGGGTCCCCTCCGGCCTCCGACCCCATTCTCCTCCTCTTCCTCCTCCTTCTCCTTCGGTTATGGCGGGACGAGGGAAGGGAAGACGGTTTCAAAAATTGATAATTAATGTCGGGATTAATATCTCATTAATAATTAATGGAAGGATTAATATCTAATAACAAAATTTTAGTGTTTTTACATATAGAACCCTTTATGATTATTTATTTTCAGGAGGTTAAAAACAAATATAGAGGACTATAGGGCGTTACATGCAAAAGCCCCTGAAGACAATGAGGCCCGGCTGCGCCAAATTTCGGCCCATGTATTTAGGCCCCATTTCATTGGGATCCAATGTAGTCCTCTTCCTCCGCCTCCATTCAGCATCTCATCCTTCGCCGCTTCCCGATCTCCGTTCTTCTCCGTCTCAAGCTCCTCTCCTCATCCTTCCTCTACTCCTTCCATCCCCTCCCCTCCTCCTCCTCCTTCCGCCGCGATCCCTTATTCCTTGTCTTCTCCTCCCTCTTCTATCAACCCCTCCGCCGTCGCTATCTCCCTCTCCATCCCCCTCCCCTCCCTTCCACCCCTATCCTCTCCTCCTCCTCTGCCTCCCATTCTCCTCCTCCCCGGCCTCTCCCTCCTCAACCCCTTCAACAACTCCTCGACCCCGCTCCCCCCTCGCCCTACCCCATCGGGCTCCTCTCCGGCGGCGGTGACAACTTCCAGATCATCGTCGTCAGCACCGCCGACAGCGTCGTGTCTCCAATCTACGACTCCCGCCACGGCCGCTGGTTTCTCTCCGGTGAGCTCCCGGCAGGTTCCTTCTTCTCGGTAATGCCGTCTTCTTCGATGGCTTGGTGTATGTCTTGGTTCGCGGGCCTGATTGTGTGCTGACGTTTGAGTTGGCCGCTGGAAAGTGGGGGAAGGGGTGGCTGCCCTGCCTATGGCTGTGGTTTGCGCGCATTTGGTGGGGTTTGGGGGGAGGTTGATGGTGGTTGCGGGGGTTGAGGAGCGTGGGGCGATTGTGAGGATTGGATTTTTGAAGATGGAGAAGGGGATAGGGGAGTAGGGGTTGGTGAGGTTTATGGCGGACGACGGGTTTCGGGAGTTGAGCGGGGGAGGGAGGAGTGAGCATTATGATGTCTGTTAGAGGAGTGGGATTATTTCTTTCTATAATCGTGTGGTGGTGGTGGTGGCGTAGGAAAAATTGAGAAGTTTTTCAGTGTGCAACTTATATAATTTCCTTGTGAGAGTGGACCATTTGGAATTTTTGTACAATTTTTTTCACTTTTTGTTCTAACGGTGCCAAATTTAATTGAAGTGGTTGTCACTGCCATGTCTTTCTTACATTGTCAGCATTAACTACTAGTGCATTTTGGCTTTTGCTCCACCTTTCCTAAACTTGGGGGTATTGAAAATCATCTTTCTTCCTTGGCAGTAGCTCTCAATTAAACTAGAAAAATATTACAATGGCACAGCAGGTGCCCAATCAAAACATAGCAACTATCATAACATTCATCAAACTACCTTTTTGAGATTTATTATTGCAATGCTTTTTGTATAAGTTAGAAAGGGTCTATTTGTGAAGGTGTCATAGCTGTGCTAACACAGGAAGTATGTTGGGTTTGGATTGAACAATATCTGAAAGAGAAGGTATAAGCAATGCTTAATGATCTGTTTTGTTAGGTTGGACACATTTGGCTGACCATTTGTTTCCTCAAAAAACTGAGATTTTGTTACCTATCTGGCATGCTTGTATTTGGTTCATACTTTTGCTTTGCATTGCTCCTGTCCTTCCAGTTGTGTTCATGCAAGCAATTACAAAATGATTGCTATGTTCATGACCTGATTACCTTCTTTTGTTTTGTGCAGAGAATGAGAAACAAGGTACCTCTTTCGTAAATAAGCGTCCATGATGGCAGCTGACAGAATTTCATGCTACAAAAATGAGTTTCCTTCGCTGAGAGATTACAAATTTTGCTGTCTCTATGAAATTTCATACTAGTAGTTACATGCTGTGAGTTCAGCAATTCATCCTCAAGAGTTCATCCACACAGCTGATGCATCATTTTCCTGTTTGTATAGGAGTCAAACTCATGCTATTGTGACATACAAAGCAGCTAATTACTGCCGCACTCAATACAAACTCTAACTGCTAGATGTTCTCCACTATCTTACTTGCCAAACAGTGAATGATTAAACCAGTCCAAGGAATTGGGGTGCTGGAATTGTTGAGCATACAAAAGAATTTTGTCTCTGATTCAGTTGTTACTGTCAGGCGTTTATTCAAATGCGGTTGAACCTCTCCAGCGACCAGTTGCAAGTTTCCTTTGTTTGTGCAGAAAAATGCAGATTCTTGTATCCATTGCTTTCTAGTGACTCGCATTTGTCCGATAAGTACTATCTTGTTAACATAGACGATTCCGAAGGAACAGTGGACACAGCAGCATCATTGTTTTTCTGCTCACTGCGGTGGGCTTGCACTTGAATGCCATTATTGTCATCCCAAATTAATCTCCAAAAAACGAAAGGGGAACCCAAGAGAGAAGAAGTGCAAATCCACCAGATATAAGGAGCGCAATGCAAAGAAGAAAACTCAACCTCAATGCACCACCTCTGGCCACTGCAGCGATGAACTGATGTGCTTCTTTGTGTACTGAGTGTTGGGATTTTGTGTTTTTAGGCTTTGGCCACAGCGTTTCAGAGTCGGCGCGCGGGGATGGGAGCAGAAGTGGCAGCTTCCGGAGATCGGAAACTAGTCTGCTTCTTGTTCCTTTCCCTTCTTCTTCCTCTTGTTTGTCTTTGGATGCCCGATTCGTTGTCTCTAATGGTTTAGGGGATACTGGTTAGAATGCCAATGAGTTTGTCAGAAAGTGGAAAGGAAGATAAATGTGGAGCATACTATTAGTGTTTGAGAAATTGGAGCATACTTTTAGTATCATTTGAAATTGAAAAATGTTGGTTTTGCTTTACATGGTTTGAGATTATTTGGAAAAAATGGATAGTTTGCATTGATTTAGTAGTTGTGGATAGAATGCCCAATTGAGAAAGAAGTTCGATCTCAAGAGAAGGATATAATTGGTTGCTGTTTGCATACTCCTAATAGAGTGCAAAGCCATTGAAGAGACCCATCCCTCCATCCTCCCCTCCTGTTTTTTGAGGAGAAATGAGCTTGTGAGAGAAACATACCCTGAGCATAGTTAATAATGCAGGGGAGATTGATATCCATCCAGCTTCATGAAACCACAAACTTGCTCTGTATAGACTCAAAATCTACTCAATATACATCATCACTAGCCCTGTTTGAGGTGGCTTTTTTCTTGTTAATTGCAGCCTTAAACCTTCTTAAACTAGTACCCTTTGTTGGCCTTACCCTTTATCAACAGTATGGGAGTCTTCCTTACAGCAACCAGCTTTCTATTGCCAAAACTAGCCTTTATTTGGAGTAGATAATCAATCACCTTCATCGTGTTGATGTTAGCTGATGAGCTGGTTGAGGAACCCCTTTAACATTTTTGCTAGAAGCTTCATCTTTAGCAAGATAACCACTTTTTTGTGGAAATGGAAAGGATTGGAAGAAGTTGATAATTTATCAGATGGCTTTTTATTTAGCATTCCTCCTGGTCTATTTAGTGTTAAACATTTGGAATGTGTCCAGTTGTGCTAAAATGAGCTTTGCATGTGTTGCAGGTGTCTCTCCTGATCAAAGTTTGTGTGTTCCAACTGCTAGAAAGTCCATTCCTTGCTCCAAAAGAGAATGCAAGGGATAGACAGTGTATTCTCAGAGAATTGTCGATATTGACTGTTCTCAGATTGTATTGAACATTGGATTCTTAAGAAGCTGACCTCTAATCCTAGCAGTTCTCTTCAGTTTATGCTCTTCAGCACAGGAAACTGTGCCCATCTTCTGATGCTGAAAGCTTGATTTACCTCTTCTATTTGGTATGTGGGGGTCAGATGCAGCAGCTATTGAAGCAGCATTGTGGTGGCGGGAGAGATGTTGGGTTAAGCTTGTGATTCAGTACCAGCTTGGTGAGCTTTCAGCTCGTCTGAAAGCATTTGCTGATTATGTAGGCAGCCTTTTTGGAACACCATATCCAGGGGATTAGGATATTTGGTTGATGAGGTTAAACTGGGCACTCTCTGGTGTCGACAAGGGTAAATCCATAGAGAGAGTGGAAATCAATCTGAGGCTTGAGGTTTATGCTGAATCCTCAGAAACTTCAGGATGTGCCTCTTTCAGTTATTGAAGAGATCTTATCAATTCTTTCATGTTAGTTCCTATTGTTGAAAGATGGGGTGGGATGCTCAAGTGTGATTTGTGGGCAAGATTTTGTTGTCTTGTGGTTTCTCTGACAGAGAGCTTATTCCTTTAGTAGTTCAGAAGGGAAAGTGTGGGATTCATTCTTCATGCCTCACATCTTCCTCAATGTAATTCCTTTTCTTTTCATTCATTCTCTTAATTCAACAGTTAAATGAATGAAATACTAATAGTGACTTGTTCTCTTCATGTTTTCATAAGGATTTAGCTGCAGCTATGGGAATTCCAACATCATAGGAAGCCCTCTGCAAAGCAATGCCTTCCAATTCTATGAAAGAATAATTAAGATTTAAGAATTTGGCTGTGTGAGCATATTGTTTTTTCTGTTTTTGGTCGCAAAGGAAGGTGCAATAAAGTCAATCGGTGGAATGCTTGTGTTATTATATAAAGTTAATGAGTATAGATTATCTGAATCATCGTATAGAACTTTTAGTACTGGTTTCTGCCTTTGTTTTACTTTTCTTTTGGAAGCTGCCGCTTCAGACCATGGCTGATAGCCTTTTTAATTTGTTTTATGCAAATTATGTTATCTTGAAATATACAGGATGAATGCAGATTTGGGAATGAATGAAAACAGTGAGCAAAAAATGATAATGGATAAAAACAGACTCAGTCTGAATTTGAATTCTTAGTAAATAGGCTATTCGGTTGCTCATATGATAGTATGGAAAGAGAGGAACTTGTCAACCAGGTGTTGGTGGTGTGATTTAGATATTGGCTTTCACATTTAGAGTTTAAAATAGTGGGACGCACTCCTGTAATCTATTTGTTCCGTTTCCAATTTCTTTTTCTGCCAAATCAAGCATTTTTTTTCTTTACTTTCTGTATTCTCCTACCAACTGGAAGCAATAAACAACCTTCTAGGTTCTACAGCGAGTCTAAATGGTTAGGGCACCCTTTTAACCCAGAAGGGTATCACCCAAATGATGATTGCAAATATTTGCTCTGTTTTTGTTTGCCAGGTATTATTTAGAACAAAATTTGACATGGGTATTTCTGGAGGACTAATAATCAGCTGTTGCATTCAATATTCTGGAAGGGCTGAAAGGTCTTTTACATGCTGCCCACAATTATCTGACTAGCTCTGTATGAAACAACAACGAAAGAAGACCTATGCATGCTTCTTATTCCAGCAGTCCAACAACTGAAAAGAGGTTGGATATCAAGGACTGGTATGTGGCTGGTGTCAACATCTTTGTTGGCATTTCAATTATTTAGACCAAATGGCTGGAATGCTCTCTGGATTTGTCTACTCATGTAATCTATTGCATTGTTCCTATCATGGAAATGATTCTATTTCTACTTGTTTATGTTTAAAGAGGTGGGGTTTTCTTATGGAGAATTCTGTTGATCTTCCTGAGAGAGCAAGCCAAGCAACCAGTGCCATCATGACTACATGTCATTGCAACTAATTTTCCAAGTCAAATTTGCTGCAATATACAGGCATACCATAATACTGCCATATGTCAGAGATGACATAACCGGGAGGTGCAACTCTATTCACCTGCAGTTCCATCTTTATCATACCCAGCCGTTGACTCTGCAGTTGTCTTTCTTTCGAACTTCAGAATGATCACATAGTATACTGCAAGGAAACTTGAGTAACTGAATTGTTTTCATATGATTTTGGTCTGTTCAATGCATGCAGGAGAGCTTGCTTTGTGTTCCATTTATATATGTTTAACTTACAATTGTTTCCCAAAGTATGCATTTGGATGAATTGGAAAAGGCATCATATAGTTCTTGTACATGCAGCTTCTGTTTCTGTCTCATGTCAAACTCTGCCATGTGTGCTTCCTTCCATAATATTCACTCATGCTTTTTGTGCAGGACTTCCATATGTTGATCGATTAGTTGGTTTTGGTTGCTTATATTGACACTTTCAAAAATGATGTTTTGTCTTATAGGTGCTTGGCCAACAAAATACCTTTGGGAGTGATGAAAATCCATCTCGATGTATGATTCTAAAGAAACTATCTAACCACTCCAAGCTTGTTTGGGCAGATATCACAAGGTATGTTTCCCTTTTCTTCACTTATAATTGGATTGGCTTTGTCTAATTACCCTAAATCTTAATAATCTTAAATTCAATATTATCCATCAATCTGCATCAGTCCTCTATAAAGTTTAATGGACCTGTCTGGTTCTCTGAATCCGAAGGTCAGACTTTTGATATCCATCCATGATCTGTCTTCTCTAATCATTCTCAAGTCAATGGCATAATGAGGAAAGCGACTCATTCTTTTATTTCTTCTGATAAGAGGATGCAACTCTCTTACAATGTTGGTTAGAAAGAAAGGCAGTTACTCCTTTATTCCTCCACAGCTGGGAAATGACAAGCAATTGTTAACAACACATGCACCTACCAATATCCACCAACCTCAGTAACGGCTTCTTTCTGTTGATCTATATTCAGAATTATCTGTATATACAAGAAAAGCCTATTGTTTGTTTTTCTATACCATTTTCCCCTCGACTTTTTCCCCCCACGTTGGCCTGGTTTCTTGTCATTCAAGGAATATTGCTTTCTTTGTCTACATCACAATCTTCCTATGGTTCAACAAGATTGCGGCCCACTGGTTGCTATTTTACAATGGATGTAACAGTATCAAAAGAGATGTTTGAAAGCGGACAAAGAGATGGGAGTGGCCACTCTAATTTTGGGGTTGAAGATTTCAATGTCTTCCATTTAGATGGATTACTTGGGGATTATCTTTTCATGCACCATGGCTTCTTGTAGGCAATTTTTTATTTTTAAACTTTCTGTTAAGGAGGAGATTAAGTGTTTACTTTCCTTGAAAGCAGGCTGAGAATTTGGTGGCAAACCTTCAAAGTTGGTATTTATTTGACCAAAATTTTTACCCTATGGTCTGTGACTCTGGGAAAGCTCGATAGCCATCACCAGATCGGAAATGGTAGTTGGGGCGTTTTCTTGTGGATTCAACATTGTCATGCTCATCTTTAATGAATTTCTGCGTTAAAGGTCATCATCTTATTTCTCATCAAGAAAAATAGGGTTTTTTGTGCATGCCTCCTTGAAATATGTCACATTTAGATTTTTGGTTAACGTAAAAGTGGGAAATGTGTTGTTACATGTGATTTTTCAAATTTTCAGGGGTCTACATGTAAATATGACATATTTCATGATTTAATTGATGCAATTTTTTCCTGTTTTCATCCAACTTGGCACTTGCTTCAGGGTAGGGACACGTTTATGGTGGAATGATCCCAGCCGTTGGATTCAGCAACCAATCAACAACGGGCGTCTCGCTCGAGCGGTACTTTTTTGTCGTCATTCGAAAGGGACGTCTCCGGGCGAGGCGTTTACTACGCCGACATCCGACCAATCGCAGTCCTCCACGTGTCGCATGACTGACCTGGCATCGACGTCGCGATCACTTCGGCGGTCACGTGCACTTCGTGCCGAAAACGTCACCCGCGACGCACAGGCTGCCGGTTGGTCCGTTGTCACGCCAGTTGATGCTATCCTTGTTGTTTGGTCACGTGGCGAACGCAGAACAAATGAACGTCAGCATGACGTTGCAATCGTCGTCTTTTTTGATTGCGTACAATGGATAATCTGATTTCGCGAACTGTCGGGCTTTTACATTTGCGACGTCGACGAAGACCACTGGCCATTGCTTTTAGAGTATTTATATAAATTATTTAAAATTTTAAATAATATATGAGCAATTATAACAGACATATTTATAATTCTAAACATTTTAAGGTGCATATAAGCAAAAATACCATAAAATTAATGCGCCACCCGCTAAAGCTGACCGAGATTAATTATTTATTTAATTCAATCAATGTTGATTAGATTAAGATAACACAGTTATGGTGTGAGTATGACCATTAACACAAGACGAAATATATCCAAATCCGACGGACGGTAACTCCTGAGAGTTAATTAATCCCTGTCGATTGGATTAAGGTAACCTGACTCCGATACGACCGGTAATAGAAGATCCAAAAAATCCAAATCCAATGAACGGACAGCCAACCCAAGGAGACTCCACCGGTCTCTGAACAACATATGAGCAGAGGAGTGGGCCCGTGCACGTAACCGGCTATAGCCGGTAGCCGGTTACGCAGCGCGAGTTCGATGCCATAACAGACTCTGGAAATATTTTGTGGTTAGACAAGGGCGACGATTCGGTTGACGCGAGAAAGAAATCGCTAATTTAGTTTTTCCGCTCTTTGCTTTAATTTAGGAAAAATGAAATTTTTTTTCGATGTTTGCGATCTAAAATGTCCAAAATATATGATTCAACTCTTTTTTGTAGTTCTTTAGGGAAAGGGTGGATGAGGTTTAATTAGTTTGAGAGAGTTGGGAGATACTGGAGAAAACGAGAGAGTTCAGTGCGGCGGAGGGAGAGAGTTGGAGATACTGGAGAAAACGAGAGAGTTCAGCGGGGACGGCGAGAGAGACGATCTCCAGACTCCGAAAAGGACACAAAATTAACTCCAAATATATTATGAGGATAAAAAATATTTTCTGTCATAATTTCTGTAGTTTATTACGAAACAGAAAAATTTTGACTCTCGTTAGAGCTCTTTTGAGATTTGTGTAAAAATGGTGCAAAGAGAGTCGCAAGGGGTGCCTCGGGCTCTTAAGAAGTCGTTTCCATTCTATAAATATCTGCTTCCATAAAAATGGCTTCTTTTTTTCTTCTCTCCTCTCCCCCTCGTTTCCCTCTCGGATCCTCTCCGATCCTGTGGGATCCTCGCTGGGATCTCGCCTTTGGGACTTCTCTTGCTGGGGCTCCGATCCGTCGGGTTCGTTTTCTGTCCTTTTTTCACCTCATTTTTTTTTTTTCGTTTTTTTTAGCGGCATTGGCGTGATCCTGCTGAGTTTTTGAGATTTTGTCCCCTTTTTTAGGTTTCGGTGATATTGCCGATGGATCTAGTTTGGTTGCTGAAGGATTTCTTTGGGAAATCGCAGTTGAAATCCTGTTTTTTCTGTTCTTTTTGTCCGATTTATGCGTTTTTAGTTTTTTCGAGTTTTCTTCTCTTTTTGTGTTGCTTGAGTCCGTTTAATGTTGCTTCTCCAAAAAACTATACCGTTTTCAAGTTAATGTCGCGCTCAAAGTTCGGAT
Organism: Trichopus zeylanicus subsp. travancoricus; assembly: GCA_005019695.1. Classification (NCBI taxonomy): domain Eukaryota; kingdom Viridiplantae; phylum Streptophyta; class Magnoliopsida; order Dioscoreales; family Dioscoreaceae; genus Trichopus; species Trichopus zeylanicus. Next base: position 347,064 of record RXID01022129.1, read on the forward strand.
CTTTAGCTCCATGAATCTTATCTGGGTTTTAATCTTAAGTATCCAAGTTGGCATTTTTCTGGTATACCTAAAGTAGCTGCAGTTTGATTTTTTTTTTTTTTTTTTTTTTTTGTTCCATTTTGATGCAGATTGGCTCTTTTTAGTCCCAGTTTGCAGAGATTTTTGTGAAGTCATGGAGATAGGTCTCAAGAATGTGGGGTCTTACTCTGCACTTGCCGAGGCTGATGACTTCAACCTGTCAAAGTTTCTGGACAAACCGAAGCTGAACATCGAGCGACAAAGGTCGTTTGATGAGCGGTCTCTTAACGAGCTCTCTATCAACATAAGGGCTATTGATGGCTATGAGACCATGTATTCCCCTGGTGGGTTGCGTTCGGGGTTTGACACGCCTGTCTCTTCGACCCGTAACTCATTTGAGCCACATCCAATGGTTGCGGAAGCTTGGGACGCGCTGCGAAGGTCGCTGGTGTTCTTCAAGGGTCAGCCAGTGGGGACTATTGCTGCCGTTGATCATGCCTCGGAAGAGGTATTGAATTATGATCAGGTGAGTCATAGACTTCTCGTTTCTCTGATGGTTGTCTAGTATCTAACCTAATAGATCATGTTAGACATTGTTTGTGGGAAAAAAAACGATCATTCTTCATGGGAAGATGCATAGCTAATAGGCATCCTTGTGTACAGTGTGAAAAATGAATACTTGATCTTTGGTGCTATTTAGAGTTTTGTTTTTCTCTTCTTCTCGTATACTTGTTATGTGCCTGTGTAATCATATGCAAGCTGAAATTTTTTATGACATTCCTTTTATCATCACGAAAGGGATGTTGGTGTGTGTAGGTGTTTGGTTGTTAGGCCTTCAACTTTATGGTTGAAATAATATCATTTACGTTTGCTAACCTGCTAAAAAAACTTAGATTTTGGTTTGCTGGATGGCCATATTGAGCTGTTGCCTGTCCACTTGTAGCTTGTTAGAGCTAAACGCTGCGCCTTGGATGTAGGTGTTTGTCCGTGACTTTGTACCAAGTGCATTGGCTTTTTTGATGAATGGTGAACCTGATATAGTAAAAAACTTTCTCCTCAAAACTCTTCTACTTCAAGGGTGGGAAAAGAGGATTGATCGTTTCAAGCTTGGGGAAGGTGCAATGCCAGCAAGCTTCAAGGTGCTTCATGATCCTGTTAGGAAGTCAGATACTATAATAGCAGATTTTGGTGAGAGTGCAATTGGAAGAGTTGCCCCTGTTGACTCTGGATTCTGGTGGATCATTCTTCTCCGTGCCTATACAAAATCTACTGGGGACTTATCTCTTGCTGAAACACCTGAATGCCAAAAAGGAATGAGGCTTATATTAACTTTATGCTTGTCAGACGGTTTTGACACATTTCCTACCTTGCTTTGTGCTGATGGGTGCTCAATGATAGATCGAAGAATGGTAAGATCTGTCTAATTTTCTTGCCATCCAATTTCATCTCATCATCTAGATTTAGAATATCTATCATCATCTTACTTAAATTTTTTATTATCCCATTAAATTTCTCATTGGTTATTCACAACCTGTGCTCCTAAAGCATGCCTATGTATTCCTACTATTTGCACTCTTAATAATCTAAACATAACTCAAAGATCAGGCAGAACACATTCAATATTTCCTTTGCAATCTTGCAATCTGACATGTAATTGGTTGAATACTTCAATTGGCAAGAATCACCTTTTTTCGGCCCTTTTGCATTCAATATCCTAAACTTTCTGATATGGTCGTCAACCTTACTGTTTTATCCTCTTCACTTTTCTTCTTGGTAGAATAATGACATTACAAAGTAGCATTCCTCATTTTATGAGAATAATAAGGACCATCAAGGCTTGAACACATAACCTTTCGTAGACAAGAGACAGTTACAACCACCATGCTGAGGTTAATGTGAAAAAACAATGACATCATCTATAAGACCCAACCCAACAACCCAAAAAAAAAAAGAGTATTGTCGAGATTACATCAGAAGATTTGTTGTTTCTTATGATACTATGGATTAATTACAAGCTGCTTATTTTGATTGATCCAATGCATCTGGTCGTTCTGATAAGTTCATAAGATTATGGTAAGAGAGTACCTAAGGTATTCCATTGATGTTTTTCTTATGTCTTTGTGGTTTTTGGGTGATCAAAAGATCTGCTTAAAAATTACTAAATGGCTGTAAATACAGGTGCAAACATGGAGGAAACTCTTTCTTGCAAAATTATGCCCCTCTGATTGTAATCTTTGTGTGCACTATGACGTGCACAAAAACATTACCAACAGATGATGTTATTTAGGAAGTTTTGCAACAGATTTAACGTATATTGCACGAATAAGTTGATCCCTGTGAAGCCTTCTTAACTAGTCAACTGTCATGTGCTTATTCAATTTTAATCAATGCTTCGTGTAGCTAGGGCAGTACTAACAATTCTTGGCTGTTGCTTCATGAGATGGCTGTACTGCTTTTCATCGCACAAAACTGTACTGATCTTTTATTTAAATTGTGCCATGTTGTTTTGCCATGGTATTTACCATGTGTGGCATGTGTTAATTTTCAGGGTATTTATGGTTATCCTATTGAGATACAAGCCCTATTCTTTATGGCTTTGAGATGTGCTTTGTCAATGCTTAAACATGATGCAGAAGGAAAAGAGTTCATTGAGAGGATAGTGAAACGTTTGCATGCTTTAAGTTATCACATGCGAAGTTACTTCTGGATTGATTTTCAACAGTTAAATGACATATATCGGTATAAAACTGAGGAGTATTCCCACACAGCTGTCAACAAATTTAATGTAATACCAGATTCAATACCAGATTGGGTGTTTGACTTTATGCCAACTCATGGAGGTTACTTTATCGGTAATGTTAGTCCTGCAAGGATGGACTTCCGATGGTTTGCGCTAGGTAACTGTGTTGCTATTTTATCATCTCTTGCAACCCCAGAACAATCAATGGCTATAATGGACCTCCTTGAATCACGCTGGGAAGAGCTTGTTGGAGAAATGCCTCTCAAGATATGTTATCCTGCTATTGAAAGCCATGAATGGAGGATTGTGACCGGATGTGACCCCAAAAATACTCGATGGAGCTACCACAATGGAGGATCTTGGCCAGGTTAGTTCATTTTGAACTAGCTACTCTTATCAAAGATCATTTTCTTGCGTTCATTTTACATTTTTCATTATGATCCTGGTTCTGACGATGACAGAATAGGAAACTAGAAAAATCTCACTAGTCAGTAAGATATCTATTTCAAAGCACGAGATACACACTATAAGTTGGAATTATACCTTCAGTAGCCAAACAGGATAAGCTACACTGCTTGCACTTTCATGCCTAAATTTGTATAGCATGTAATAGTTTTGAATATTTTGATAATAAGCTATAACAAGAGCAAATTCCTTCCTTTATGTTGGACTCATTGACTTTATGTGCTGAATTCCGGCCAATTTTGAGTTAGAATCTATTTTGCAGTCTTGCATCTAGATACGTTCACATATTTATTTGCTGAAAAACAGTTGGTTATTCTTTGGTGATGATGTTAATTTCCTGGAATTCGAGTGTATGGCTCTGTAACTAGTAATGCCATGCAATGCTTTCAATTATTGCATTATCATGATGAAAAACAGTTTACATAATGTTACTTGCGAACAGAAGAACATGCTAAGTAAATGCATTCACTCAAGTATTCCCCTCCAAAGATTGCACATAAGTGAACCTTCCTTGCATGTCACTCAAGATGGGAAGACCGAAGCAATCTATCATTTTACAGAGGACTTCAAAATTTCTTGCCTTTTTTATCTCTTCTTTCTGTGTCATTAAGTTTGACAAACTTATCAATAATTATCTTTGAGGTCATTTTTGTTCTTTAGTGGCATTATAACTTATGTTTCTGAAGTTCTTCAATTGATTATGTAATTCTACATTCCCTATCTTTCGGCTGTTTCCTACTCCAGTGCTTCTCTGGCTGCTCACCGCAGCCTGCATCAAGACTGGCCGTCCACAGATTGCCAGACGGGCAATTGAGGTTGCTGAGAGCCGGCTTTTGAAAGACAGTTGGCCAGAATACTATGATGGGAAGCTCGGAAGATATATTGGCAAACAAGCAAGGAAATTCCAGACATGGTCCATTGCAGGCTACTTGGTAGCCAAGATGATGCTTGAAGATCCCTCCCATTTGGGAATGATATCTCTTGAGGAGGACAGAGCAATGAAGCCTCTCATAAAGAGATCAAACTCTTGGACTTGCTGACAACTTTTGCGTTAAAAAATCTTATACTTGTTACACAATTCTTTGGCAGCAATTTCAGCTTTTTAACTGGCTTTTTTTTCTCTCAAATGCAAATCTTTTATGTACCATATGTGTTGTATCTGCCACCAAATGGCATTCAGAATAAAGCCGACTTTTGTTTATGGGAGATTGTTTGGATCCTCTTTTGCAGCAAGAGACTCAAATGTTTTGGTATATTTATTTTGAATCTGAATGCAAAACTTCCTTTCAGTTGGAAATCAGCTCATGAAATTGTTGTTTCAGTTATTTAAGTTTGCTAATGAGAGTTTGATCATAATGTTTTAATTTCTGTCCCTTGAGTTTGCTGACTCAAGGAATAATTGGGTGTATGATAAGTCTGAGTTTGTGATTATATTTGAAATATTTGGAGATTTTCTTAATTTCAAGGAGAACTATTGGGAGGGACATTTCGCTAGATTGCTTTAGAGAAATAATTTGCAGTAAATTACATCTTTTTCGTAATTTTGGTAGGAATTGGCAAATATCTTAATTTTGTAGATAATTTACACTTCACATATATTTCAGAAACAAAAATTCAGTCAAAAAAGCATGTAATTTTGAATTTTTGACTATATTAACTACTTATTTAGCTAAAATATTATAAATCCACAAAACAAGGATTGGTTTGAGTTCTAAAATTATTATTGGCTACGTTCTGGAAAGCAATCCACAAAACAAGGATTGGTTTGCAGCACACCAACGCTTTCTATGTTTCGCCACGTGCGCCTATCAAGGCAGCGGTGATACGGTCACCACCGCGGTCACATGCGCTCATAATGCTCTGGTCGGTCCCGATTCCTACCGCGAAAGGAAACCGATGAGAATATTTTGACCGAGAGTAACGTGACCATATCTGGAAAGCAGGGAAGTCCTCGAGAGGTGCTTCAAGGCGGTGAGATAAACAGGGAAATTTTATTTTTTATAAAATTCTCTTTTTCTCTTTTTCTCCTCTCCTGTTCGATCTCCGCGATCGAATCCCTACGAATGTCGGATGCAGGTGAGATTTTTTCCCCAATTTGTGCTATATAATTCGCCTTTTCTCCGATCGGATGATATATTAATCTGATTTCCCTTTTAAATCAATTTCTAGTTTTAGTCGACTATTTTGATTCAATTACCACGATTTTGGTCTTATATTGGATTTTCCTTTCTTAATTTGTGAATTGAAACCGTAATGTTGACGAACTTGTGAAAATGATCTATCTTTGGCTTGTTTGTCTGTTGTTTTTGTTGATTTGGGTCATTTTAATGCTGTTATTTAGGTCGGGAGCCGATAGCTTACTGAAAAGTCGATCTTTGTTGCGTGGGTGATGGAGAGGAAGAGAAAGATCCCGTCTTTAGTGGACCTATGCAAACGGACAGTAATAGATAACCTTAGGTACATCGGCAATGTTGGCGGGGTGGATTTGTATTTGTTGAAGGATATCTTGCCGCATTGCACCATTGATCAATTGACACATATTGAGGAGTCCTCAGAAGTATGTTTGAGTTTCATTTTTTGGTTTCTGGAGTTTGCCTTGTGATTGTTATGCCATTTACAGTGTTATTGAGTGGGTTGTGGTGCATTGCATTGTGTTCAGGGAACGGACCTTAGCCCTGTGACAGACAGCCTGTGGAAGAGGTTTTATGAGCAGCAATTTGGTGAGGAAAGTGTGAATCTTGTTGTTAGGAGGATGAAGCAGAAGCAAGTTGTGTTCAAGTGGAAACAACTCTTTGAGGTGATAACCTGTTCTTGTCATTTTTGTGAGTTTTGTTAGTTAATTTGCTTGTAGGTTTTGTAATTGTAATCTGGCCAGATTCTGAATGGGAATATGTTGTAGGCAAAATCAAGGGAGAGGGAAGAAGCTCAACGAAAGATAAGCGAGAAACTTAAGCAACGATATGCAGAAGAGAATGCGAGTAAGTATGTTACAAAATCATTCCGCATGGTGCATTTAATATGTTGTAGCTGTGTCTGGCATGGAGCATCTTATGTCTGCCTGTCGAAGACATACGATATTCAATATTCAGATTCAGATATAATAATTATATATTGTTTGGCAACTACAGAGGCAACAAGACTCACCATACTTGATTGCTCTGTTCTGTCTTATTTTCTGCCTTGCCAAAAAGAAGGGGTTAATATACAAACATATGCTAGCTATACCTGTGAATGTATACACACAAAAAACTATGAGCGTGTATGACACTCTGTAGTCTTATTACGTTGTGATTTAAGATCTGCCTTCAGTAAATGCTAGGACGTGAACTGTGATGTTGGCTCATCATTATTTCATCCTATTTCATTTTATTTTTTACATTTCTGTAGTAAATAGCATGCTAGCTTCAAAACATGTGATGGTAATTGAAGATAAAATCACCTCTATGATGTTGGTGACCACATTCTATTATTCAAACAAATCAAATCAATAGCACAAAATTTTTTTGTATACTTAAAAAAGATGGACCGCACATATATTTATCTGTGGCCTCGATAGTAAGTGCTTTGAGGTGGTATATTATACCAAATTTAAGGTTGTATATTACTGCAAGACCAAGGTCAATGTAGTATATACAGGAATGACCACAATACTAATTATCAATCTATTAAAAAAATAACTTATCCCTTTCAAAGCCAAATAATATCATAATTAACTATCAAAGACAAAAGGACTGTCACGGTTCCATTTGTTTGTTCCAACCCCTATTGGACCTAACTAATTTGCTTGATTCTCTTAAATGAATGCTTCAACAGTGGTAGCAAATCCCTCCCTCATCAAAATTGAGTTTTAACAATGAGACAACAAACTCAAGCCTTCAATTAATTATTCTCTTTACTGGGTACAAGTGTGCTGGAGTTGTAAACACCATGGGCCTTGAAATGGATGGTTCAAGACCACCATGGGCCTTGATGTTGCCCACTGTAGGCCACCTTTCATATGGATTGTCAGAAAGCAGTTTTTGAGAGATCTCAGGAGGTGTGTTTAAGTGTAGATTTTGAATTTGGGGGGATTTGACGACCTAAGAATTAATGAAAATTGAAAACTCAGGTCAAGGAAAACAATTAAAGAATTGAAAGATGGCAGGTGGACTTTGAAGCATGTTTGAGGGTTTTAGTATATATATGAAAAAAAAAACTCATGCCTAGAAAAGAGTTGGAGTTTGTTAGGCTCTCTATGGCCCAGTGTGACACAGCCGTTCGGTAAAAAAAGAACAATATTCTTTAATGAAAGCATGCAGTCAAATCATAAATTAGGAGCATACTAACATTAATGTCTTTTTGATTGAGCTATTTGCATATATACCCCTAGATTTCCATAAAAATTTAGTATATACTGCTACAATTTTTTTCTAGTTAACAAACTTGCAAAAAATCATCTCGATTAAAATATTCACAAAATATTCTATTTTAATTCGATTTTATCAATTAAAATTGATATAGAAAGATCAAATTATTCTCATTTGATTTTAGTTTGAACAACTATTAAATTAATATAAGAAATAACTTATTTTATTTCAGTAGTTCAATTTTATGAAACTGAAAATTCAATATCGAGCTTTTTCAGACTGATTGTCTGAAATAAAATCAAATAAAAATAATTTAATTTTTAATATTAATTTAATTGATAAAATTAAATTAAAATAAAATATTTTTAAATATTTTAATTGAGGCAGTTTGTTGTAAAATTATAATATAAGAAGAGTGATTTTTTGCTAATAATGACAAACTATATGGTCTTTTGTAAATTCACAATAAGATAGGAGGTTTATTGCTAAAAACTCTAATAAAAATTGAGAATGATATCATTTGGTAAAGAATAAATTAGTTTGATGGACAAAAAACCTCTAGAATATACCTTGGAAATTAAAATACAAAAGTCAATGGCACAAAGGATGGGAAATTTCTTTTCTCGTCAAAAAGATGCACCATTTTATCTGAAATTTTATGGTTTTTTACTTGGATCCCAGCTGCAGTGTGATTTTTTTTTTTCATTCTGCATGACTTCAATTCTTTAACTCCCCGCAACTTTTTTTTTTGTTCCTTTCCTGCAATAGAATGGCTCATTTTTCAATTTTCTTTTGCAAATGGCTGGGTAACGCCATGAGGCATGGTCCTTACATTGGGTTAGTTGTGGAAACTTGGTGCTACATGGCAACTGGGACTTACCATTCTTGGTACTCTTCGGAGCATCTGAAAATTTTCCTTCCACAAGTTATTGAATGGCTATTTCGGAACCAAATTCAATATTTATTTTGATTGAAATATTTTCTTCTTTATCTAAAGAGAATATTTCTACAAGCAAGAGAAAGTTGAGAATACCCTGAAACATGGTAAAACATGCAATGATGCATCAAGGGCATTTTCGTATACACAAGAAAGGACAACTAAAGCCACCAAACTTTTTCACTCATCTAGGAGTAGTTAGGTTTCTGTTTTTCCTTAAAAAGTTAATGGTCACTGTTGCTAAACGTGCGAGTGAATAGGCATACTAGGTGACTTGCACTATAGAAACATTTCTCTACCTACAGACAATGATGGTTAAGACAGATTACACCTTTCAATTAATGCATTTAAAATAGTAGGATTATTGTGCTTGCTAACTCAGACCTGCCAAACAATCAAGGGAGACCCATTTAAGAAACTAGTTTGCTAAAGCACATTGGTAGACAAAGATTTACAACTCTATTCTTTGGAATGTGAAATTGTTTTTCCTTCTTCATATTCTACTTAATTGGGCTCCTTCAAAATTTCAGAATCATTGTTCTCAACTCCTGATAAGAATTTCTTTGGATCTTCCTGTTTTCACGGTTTTATGATTAATGGAGCTTGTCGTTGAAAATTTTTAACTCTATTGAAGTATTCAGTAGTAACTCTATTTATTCTGGTCATTCTGGGGATTCATGCAATAGCATTTGATAAATATGGGTTAAAGCTGCCTTTGGAGACAAGCTTGCCTACCTACAACCTATTGGATTTTAAGGTATTAAGCATGACTGATGCTTTTCTTATTCGTTCAGAGAAGCAAAGCCGGCAAATCCAACTTTGTTCCAAAGTTCCACCTTCAAGTTGTAAAAGAAGTTTTACTGGTATTGCTTTACTGTCTATTTTTTCACATGTTGACGGGGTTGAATGTAGCAGTAGAATGATTTAGCATGTCTGGCTGAACTTCATTGGAAAACTGTTTACAGGTGGATCTGGCTATGACCTTTCCAACTTGAAGAGTAACATCATGAAGAAGGCAAAAGTGGAGTATCTGAATAGGTATCTTGTCCAGAGATAGCAGAGCTTGTAATGGTCTTCTCTATCTGGCTTCCTTTTATGCCCTTTTAGTTTCACTAACTTCTGTCATTCACAGTAACGAAGCAAAAATACATGCTGCTATCAGGAAAAATGCTCTGCAACGTAATAGCGTTCCACCTCAAAGGTCAAACCATTTTCCCACTTTCTCTTGTCCTTTATTTTAATTTTATTTTATTTTGCTATTTGTGTGTTTTATTATTTGTAATAACTTGTCTGATTGTAAAGACCTATTCTCATTTCATAATTTTGTGGTGAAGGCAAGGAGCTAGTCAAGATTTTTGAGATTTTTTTTGTTTTTCATATAACTTAATGTATATGTTTGCTTGATAAAGTTGGCTCTTGTTTTGCAGCATTCCTCATTCAGCAAAACCAAGCAAAATTCCTGGGAAAGGTTTGACATCTGGTTCCAAAATATCAAAACCACTAGCAAGAGGATAATAGGTTCACCCCATAGCTGGTGAAGGATGGACCTATATATTTTATCACCTCCTCCCTGAAGGCAAAGAAGAAAAACTGGGAACAGAAAATCTGTTGGTTACATTTGTAAATGTATTATCTGTCGTTGTGTCTATGATATATAAATGTTTTTGGTGGGAGTTTAATGATAGTTTCAATTTTTTTCAATTCATTGGCAGTCATTGATCTTTAGCATCCATTTGCTTTGCATTACTGTTAAATTTTGACTATTTTTAGTGTCAAAAGTTCATGGTTTAGAAGATTGATAAAACTATCCTGGCAAAATATCAATTCGGCATTGAGAATTGTGTATTTACCAAAAGAAAACATTGCAAATTCATTTACATATAATTTACCTGTAAATGGATCTTGGTTGAGTTGATGACCTTGTTTTATCGCTTCTTGAAATATCCAAAGAAATATTAATCATAATTGAATCCAACTTGAAGAATTAAAATCCAGAAAGGAAATTGGAGTCTAAGGATATATTAATTATTCACTAGATAACAACGTCTCATGCAAATTTATCTGAAAGAAAAAAATACATATCTGATGCACATAATCTCAGGTTTTGATCAATGAAACAGAAAAAGACATTATACAGAATCTTATTTATTTTGCAATGTCTTACACAAAACACTGATTCAAAAACCTGATGCTAACTTAAATCTTATTCAATTCAGTGGAAGTAAAACATTTGACCATACAACAACAGATCCAATAATGGTTTGGATAACTCTTGGTCAATTCTGAATTCATCTTTTTAGCAATCAAACTACAACTGGGGGTCTGAGGAGGGCAATTGCTTCCCGAATTTTTTCCACTGCTGCTTGGAGGGTTGATAAAGATGCTGCATATGAGATGCGTATACATCCATTGTCTCCAAATGCTTCTCCAGGAACAAGGGCAACCTGGAAATAAAAGAAGACAAATGAGAAACCCAATTAAATCTATTTGAATTCCAATTGCAATTAAGGCTGACAGAGTGATGGATATCTGACAATATCTATATCAGTATTTGTATAATTGTATTCACCTAATAACAAGTAAAAATGTTTCAATATTTGATTTGTGTATAGCACTAATCCAATCTGATCAGCAATCTATCAATGGCCTTACCTGCGCCTTTTCCAAAAGGAACCGACAGAGGGATTCAGAGTCCTTAATAACACCAAAGCCTTGGACTGCAGACCCATAATAGGAGCTGAAATCAAGGAACAAGTAGAAAGCACCCTGTGCCATATATGACCTAATAAGTGAAGAAGCTTTAGCAAGAAGTAAAAAGGATTTGATAGATCAATATATTACCTGGGGTTTTGATATTTTAACACCCTCCATTTCCCCAAAGCTTTTCACCAGGAAATCCCGTCGCTCCTGGAATGCTTTCACCATTGTCGCTACAGCTTGACCACCAGCATAGCCTAGGCCAAGAGCTGCAAGTCCTGCTTTTTGTGAAATGCTACTCGCACCTGATGTATTCTGCAATCATATGGACTTGCAAACTAATCAATATTATCTATAGACACATGAATGGCAAGTACAGGTAATTTGATAAGCAGCACAAGTTATCAATGTCAGGTCAAAGACTATCATACCCAAACCAGAGACCATTATGCCGGATATGAGAGTCAAGAGTGAACTGTGTGTGAAATTAGGTTACTACATTCAGTCACCTTCTGGTTTTGGGCTTAGGAAACAAAACTTCAATTCGAAAAGCTTGAAACAAGCATAGATAATTTTCCTTTGTATCTAATATTTTGGTTAGATCCCACTGTATGAATCTTAAGAAATCACATTTCTACAATGTTGAATCCAACACAATCATAAGCATACTCCACCCTAGAAGCTAGACCTCTAAAAACTGATCCATCCTAATTGTAAAAGTTCGACAGTTATCCATACAAGCAAATATTTCAGCATTGATAGCTGCCATATACTTGGGCACCGCTTGTTTTATTGGAGAAATACCTGGCTTTGGATCTTCCCACATGCTGTAACGAAGTGTATAGGGCCAGCAAGGTATCCAAGCCTCCAACCCGTCATTGCAAAAGCCTGCAAATGTCATCAGCCAATTTAAAGCTCACATATGGTACACAAACATCAAAAAGTTGATGCCCTTAAAACCATGTATAATGATTTTTAATTAGATGTAGTTCTTAGTCTGAGTGGCCAATAATAAAAAAAAAATGACAGATGACATATCCAAGGAAACTAATGGAGACTAGCAAAGACCAGTATAATTGAGAACCATGGATCCATTATTTTGTGTCGTACAAATTAAAGAGCTCCAAAGTTCAAAATTTTTGACTTATAGGTTATCTTTAGAAACTTAAGTAGAATTCAATGATTCTAATATAACATCAAAGACCAGACAAGGAAAATTACCTTAGAGAAGCCATTCACAGTTATGGTCCTCTCCCACATACCAGGTAATGAAGCAAAGCTTGTGTGTTTTGCAGGTGGGTAAATAATATGCTCGTAGATCTCATCAGATAGCACCTGAAATGCAAAGCATGCTTAGGCACATCTGATGATGTAGACAGGCCAACAATAGTTGAGCTGGGGAATTGTGTCAGATGCTTACCAAGAGCCTCGGGTGCTTCCTTACAATACTTGCAATCTCCTCAAGCAGTTCCTTGGGGTAAACAGACCCAGTAGGGTTTGATGGAGAACAAAGAATCAGTAGTCTTGACTTTTCATTGATTTTTGAAGACAGGATTTCTGGTTTTAGAAGGAAGTTATCTGATATGTCTGTGGGAATTATTACTGGTGTTGCATCAGCCAACATAGCCATTTCAGGATAACTCACCCAATATGGAGCTGGGATTAAAACCTAAATACATTAAGCATTAAAAAATCATATCAGATAATATTTTCACAGGGAGAGTTCTGACGAAGCATCAATGCAGAAGAAATTCACAAACTCAAAAGTCAATGTTCAAAGGACACCATGAACCTTAGGCAACAGGTCAAAATAATAAAAGCTTAATGCATTGTGATTACTAAGAAATTGAACTGCAGCCATAAATTCTTGAAACCCATAGTTGGCTAATATGCTTCTTGCTTTTCATCACAAAGCCTATTACATAAATTCAAATGAAAGAATCATCGTTCAAACATGAAAATCATATTTAAGTAGAAGGCAAAGCTCAACTATAATGCAACACATCATACAAAATTCATGCGATAGTGCATGCATGAAAATTACTTCACCTCATCCCTTGGTGAACAAACTGCAAGAACAGCCTGCATGATAGACTGCTTAGCGCCATTGCTAACCAAGATCTGATCAGGTGTATAGGTCAAGCCATTTTCCTCTGCCGATCAACCACAAAATAAAAGTTTCCACTCAGTGGCTAATATTACAATGTGTTAATCAAAGCATAAATACAGCAAGAAGGCTCTAACCTTGGAGTTTATGACAAATAGCTTTTCGAAGCTCCATAGTCCCTGCATTGGGAGTGTACCTTGTATAACCTTCTTGAATCGCATTTATTCCAGCCTGAGCATCGAATTACCAAAAAATCAACATACAGACAATTCCCCAGAAAAAAATTAAAAAACACACAAAATTTTATCAGAAAGATCTACACACACATAAAGTTCACTGAGCTTCAACGGATCAAACATATCCTAATTAAATACACCAAAACAAAAATTAAATTGCCCTCTCTACTCTAATGGGCCTGAAAAAAAATAAAACTTCTAACTTGGTTCAAAACCTAAGCCGCACCAAAAACATGAAGTTTCCGCCATTAAGATCCAAAAACTAATCTTTATCCTAAATTTTATCCTCCAAACCCCACAAACCCCCAAGGGGCCAAAAATATTTTTTAAAAAATTGCCCAATTGGAGTAAAAAAACAAATTCTCTGAAATCAGTACCTCCGCAATGTCTTCCGGAGTGTCAAAATCGGGCTCTCCGGCGGCCAACCTAATGACCGGCACACCGGACTGCACCAGCGCTGTGGCGAGATCCGTGATGGCCATCGTCTTGGAAGGCTTGACCGAGCTCACCCTGGGGCTTATCCCCAGATCCACGGGCTCCATGGACGCCTTCGCACTAATGAGCGACCACCTCCTCCGACTCCAGCACCTACACCAAACCGCCAAATAAAGAATCAGAAATATTTCATTCAAACTCCGAGCGAAAAAACGAGGGGAAGAAGCTAAAGCTGCCAACTTTGATATCGGAAATGAGAGACTTCCGGAAAAACTTGGATTTGGGAGGGATTCAGAACGAACGAGAAGGGGTTGGGAGGAGGAAGAGGAGAGGGAGATGGATTCCATGGATCAAAGCTTGGTGCGCTGGTTTGGTGATGGATATCTGCCCACCAACCACCAGCAAATAAATACTTGTCACTCTCACCAACCCCCGCAATTCTCCGAGTTCTTCATGGATTCAAGTGGGTCGTTGGAGGTGCAGCTCCAAAACTGGAATTTAGATTTCTTTTTACATATTCCCCCTACAATTCTAAATATTTGTAAAAACACTCTTAATTTTTTTGGAACCTTTGCACCTATACCCGTGCAAAATTCAAAATTTTGATATCCTCCCAGATTTATAGCAGCGTAAAATTTTGAGAAAGTTTTTGGTATGCTCAGAAAAGTAGCATACTACCCTTCGCAGTTAAAGGTTAACTCAATGTGTAAAATGACCTAAATACCCCTCTCACATCGACCTTTTCTCCTTCGCAGACACCAGCAGAAGCCTACCTCGGACTCCCTCCGACTTGTTGTCCAACCCGTCGATCAGCCCGTCGAATGCACCACACCCCCTCTGCCTTGTCGCTTGCTTCACTGCCTGTACCACACACCTGCACCCTGCCGCTGACCCGTCCATTCCATCGCATACACTGCACCTCCTCCATCCCGTCGTCCGTCGCCTGTATCGCACCCCCCTCCACCAACCCATCCACCTCCTCACCGATGGTGCCAGCTCCACCTCACCCTCCATCATCGAAGTCGGCTCGGAGGAAGGAACGAGGAGAGGGGAGGATAAAGGCGAAGGGGAGAAGTGGGGGTCAAGGCAGCCTGGTCTACTCTTGCCCCTTGAGTAGGCTCGCGTGCCTTGCACATCAGCAGGCCGGGCAAAAAAAATATTCTCTTTTTCTTTGTTTTATCAGTCCTTTTTGTTCTTCTCGCAGAGGAGACGCCCTCCACTCACGCCATCAATCCACTCCACCTTATCGTAGACACAGTTTACTGGGTGTCGTGCCTTCCCGGTCCGCCTTCCTTCCTGTGCCCCGACCCCAAGCAAGACTTCATCTGAATGTCAAAGATCGACCTCATCCCCAAGCTCTGAGTTCTCTTCTCCTTTCTTGCGAGCATCATTCTAGAGGCATGAGCAACGATTTTTCGTGTCTTTTTGTATTGATGTCACCACCCGCAGGAGAAAGTATGTTGTTTACAATTTTTGAATTCTAGAGTTTGAAATTGATGATGAGTGCCAATTGGCAAAGATGGGTATAATTTAGGATTTAATTTGGTGTTAATTATTATAAATTTACATTTAATGGGAACAAAAGTAATTTGATGTCATTCTTTATGGGTTGTGGTTGCATGATGCTTGTGTTCTTCTCATAATGCTTGTGCTCTTCTAATGATACTCGGTAGTTTATATGAAAAATTTTTTATTCTATATGTTATCTTGTATTTTGGTTTCAATTTGTTAGTGTGACATGAGTTTTAGTAAAAATTGATAGGTATTTTTGTAAAATATTACGAGTCACAAACGTGTACGTATTTGTATTTTAAATTATTATATTCATGTATTAATTATGATATTTGCAGGAGTATTTGTGTTATTGTCCCTTGGACGGTCAAAATTCCAAGGGTATTTGAGAAGTATTTTATATTTTTCAGAAATATAAAAGATATTACAAATTTTATATAAATATACAGGAAATTAGATCACTTTTCAGGGCACACCCAAAATTTTTCCTAAAATTTTTACAGAAATTACAATTCCAAAATCTGTTTGTGAACTACATTGGATTATATACGTAGGACTCAGCAAATATGCAATATGGGATTTTTTTTATTTTTTTTTTATTTTTATTTTTTTTAAAGATTTGGGTAGGCCAGAAAACAAGCAGATGGTTAGGATAGGTTTTGCTCTTTTTGACTTAGCATACTTTGCATGCCAAGCAAGAAATAGAATACGTACTTGCAAATTGCAAGACATTATTTGCCAAAAAAACCTTCAATAAATGGTTTTTCATCTTGAAAATTTCTTGGAAATAACACACAAGGTAGGTGTTTTCCTGCAAAAAATCCAAGGGCTAAAACATAACCACAACTAGATACAGGATATTACATAAAAAAGATGGACAGCAAAACATGTTAAAAGTGTTACAAGCTGTTATCTGATCTAAATACTGACCAGATTTAGAACAAATGCATCCTCAGGGTGATTCCAACACTAGGGTATTTCATAACGGAACTTAACAAGAAGAGTTTTCTGAATTGAATCGCTTCACTGACAAAATCTTCGTCACCATGTTGATGTGATATATAATCCTGCAGGGTGAAAAGCTTCAACTTGCATCTTGACTCTTTGGTTTGTAGACACCCTCCAAACATTCCTTTGCTCTGTGAACCTTCGATTGAAGGTAAAAGCTTCCATTCTTGGCGTTACTCTCAAACAAGTTATTGTATTTCTGCAAAATTAGCAGCACAAAAGAGTTTTAAATCTGAATTTCGAGGGTTTTAGTTTACTGTCTGTAACTCTAAAGTGACTAAGAAGCACAGAAAGTCAATCTAGAAATAAATTGGATGAAAGTAAATGCTAAATCTAGAGAATCATAAATCAACCTGCAGAATCTCTTCCCATGATGAGTGTTCGCTGATCCCTAATATGTTCCTGGCTTCTTCTTCAGTCATTGCTTTCCTCATTCGACCAATATTTTGCATTGTTTCCTTCGCAACACCGGTTTTATTTGCATCTGGAAGAATTCATTTCAAGAGAATGAAAAAAAAAAAAACAAACTATATAATAGAATGAAAAATCTCCCATGCATACAATGTAGCTCACACACAACTAACCCATGCATATTTCATGAGCCAACATCAGCAAAATGAAAAGGAAACCAAAATTGAAAATGGCGAAGGAACAGAAAGTAAATGCATTCTAGGAAGAAGAAAGGAAAAATGCTTAGTTTCCAAACATTTGGAAGCTCTGATGAATGCCATCAATCTATGTATGGGTAAACAAATCAACTTCCCTTTAAAAACAAGCTGAGCCGCAATGTTAAAAAAAATTAAAAGAATTACTGCATTGCTAAACACTAAAACAACAAGAACAGACTATGATTCACTAAATATATGCAATTCACATTGTCGAGCATTTCAATTGCCTTTTCTCCAGAGGGATTACATAACCACAATAAAGGAACTAGGCAACAATAATACCTTGCGGGCTTGTCCGTAATTCCAACATGTTTAGTACATCATGACATCAAAAAATAGAGCAGGAACACGATACTTAAAACGGAGAGATGAAGACAACAGTATTTGGACAGTAACACTTTTTTTTTTTGGTAACTTACTTTCAACAGCTTTACGGTATGCTTGAAGCATAGCCCTTCCAAGGATTCCAGAGCCCATAACAAGCAAGTTAGCTAGAATCTTAGCTGCCTGTTAAAACATAGAGATAGATATCAAGGGAATAACCCATACATAACAAGGCACAACACAAAATTGAAAACATAGATCAAACATCAAATTTTGGGATTATTCCAAGTACATCATAGAAGCTAAACAATCACACAATGCTATGAAAATGAAACGAAGGCCAATCACATCAAATACACAAACAATCAATTCTCAATAAAAAATTCAAATTATTATTGCTAAACTATATGATATATGGTACCAAAATAATGCCATATTGTTTAAATTTGAAAACTATTGTCGAAAAGTACAATCTTTTTGTCCAATACTCGAGATTCATGGATGCGTTACAAGAATAAGCGAATTTCACACCATGCTCCCACACCCCCGCCCAATATATTTCAAGCCATTAACAAAAAATTCCAACAATTTTTAACAGATGTATTCACAAAACCCAATTTTTCGTTGGGATCTCGACAATAGCTTCATCCATCCAAAAACTATGATTCATAAATTTGGAAGCCTGAGAGCCATCAAAAACAGTAGCTTTTTTATTTGCATTATGGCAAAAAAAAAAAACCTCGAACATCGAAAAACCCAGAGGATACACTACAATCGAAAAAATTGTAAAAGAGAACGCACCATCTTGGATTTTGATTGTGAAATTGAGCGAATTCCAGCGAAGGAATGAGTGCAAAATCGGAACCCTAAATCCAGCGTGAGGTTTCTGCTTGCTCCCCAATTGAAGACAGTGGAAGGGGCGAAAATGTTAGAATTATGCCTCGAGATCCATCCGGATGCTTCGAGATTTATGTTTACGATAACGAGGCAAGATAGGCGGCGGATATAAATTGGAATACTAAATCTTTCCTCTTCCATCCCTCTCGGCGTCGTCAATGGAGGATCTGAGATCGGCTCTGAAGGAGCACGCGGATCTCGCATCGCAGTTCATCGAGAAGTTCTCCAGCGAGCTCCGGCGAGGATTCCGGCCGGCGGTTGACAACTTCTACGGCTTCTTCCACGCCATTGATTGGAAGGTCTGCTTCTTTCTCGTTTTATATCGCATTCTTTGATTAAAGAGTTTTGTTTATTTTTTTTGTTGTTGTTGTTGATTTTGAGTTGTGCAAGCTAGTGCAGGAGACCTGGCTGGTGTGCTTGTTAGCGTTTCATGCTGTTCTGCTGCTGGTTGTGATCTTTTCGAGGAGAAGGGTCAATTTCCAGCTCTGCTTGTTCCTTCTGGCATGTGAGTTTTTGCTTCAATTTCGATCTAAAATTTGCATCTTTGTGGTTGGGAAGAGGTTTTTGGTTAATCTGTCAGTCAGAACCCTAATTTCCATGCTGCATTAGAGGCCTCAAATGTACAACGAGGTAGTTCTGAATTTTAGGGTATTAGGTTATAGAATGTCCAATGATTCATACAGAAATAGTATGGCAACCAAGTTCAGGCACCAGTTAAAGATTAGAATAGCCTGTGATTCATCAAAGTTGCACGCAATCCAAGATGCTATTGTCTTTTAGAAATTAATCTAGAAGATACTTTTCTGTGCCCAATCTGAAAATAACTCTCTAGTTTCCTCTTCTATTGAGTATGTAGAGATCCCAAGACTCTCAATTGGGTCTTGGTTTGGATGATTTTCTGTAATATTTGTTGCTGTAATGAAGGGCCCAAAATTTAGCTCGTCTTTGGAGTTGAGCACTAGGGAAAAAAAGCTTTTGATCTACCCGAAAACCCAATGTAGCAATAGTCAAAGCACATTGGGAATGTGCTTTTCACAAGTGTTGTGCGAGAACTATCATTGTGTATTAGCTAGCCAACTCTCATTATGTAACCTGTGAGCACATCTGCTTTCTCTAAGTGCAGCTACAAAGGGCATTATTTTGTAGAAATCAGGTAGTAAAATATCCCTGTGGATCCTTCCGTGCTCTGAGCAGAGAATTGGAACCATATTGTTAGGTTTGCACAAAGTAGTTGCTCCAGGTCCTTCCTCCCCCATTGTTAACTGGGTGCAGGAGTTGAAAGAACCTTCTCTCTTTCTCGGTCGAATTATTGTTCTTCTCATTCCCTGGTAGCTGTAGGGTCGATGGAAGTCATACTTGAACTTGTCCAGTTGCCTTTGCTCGTGGTTGAGTAGCTTCTACACTTTGAACTTACATTGTGTTAAACCAGCTGGCATTCTTGCAGTAACTGACAAGTAGACGTAGAGAATCTAAGATATGTTCTACAGCAGAAAACAAGTGGAAAGAGTATTGAGTAGGTGAGCAGGGGTTGATACCACACACTGTCTTGACTTGTTGAGCAGGGGTTGATACTACACACTTTCTTGACTTGTTGAGCAATAAGATCGTAGAAAGGAAAAGTATGGATGGGAACCTGTGTTTGGACGATCATGGGCCTTATTCTTTCAAGAAAAATCACTTTAACATGCTTCAGAAAGTCATAATCTGCAAACTACAACACAAACATTATCCACCATCTTTTGCAGTTGATTTGTTTGAATAGTTACTAGCTGTTTATGCCTGTCAGGATGCACTGAGAACATAAGCAAGGCTAGAGACTTAACTATTTTCTGAAATCTGTTCAAAGATTGCATATATAAGTGATATTTCCTCTTTAAAAAAAAACTGATATGTCTTAGTATTTCTGCATGTTTGAAATTTTCTGACTCGTGTATTTTTAATTTCATGCAGTTTCTGGTGTACTTCTTGCTGAAAAGATAAACACTTTCCTAGGGAAGAACTGGGAGAGCTTTGCAAGCCAGAATTATTTTGATCCTCATGGCCTCTTTATCTCAGTCCTCTGGTCTGGCCCTCTTCTCATCATTACTATAGTAATTCTGGTAAGCAACCATACCACCATGCCCATCTTAAGTTTTATTTTCATATTTGTCAGACTGATATCAGTCTCTGTTTCTAGGTGAACACTCTGTTCACACTTTGCCAACTTATTGTGAAGTGGAAAAAGGCAGAACTCAGGTACCGGGCTCAGCTTGCTCGTGGGAAGCAGGACTAGTGTTTCTTCGCGAGGCATTTGGCAGAAAGTTGGTGTCAACTTTAAATTGACACAGCAGCAGCAATAAGTTGTGTTTATCGACTCCAGTTCTTTACTTGTGTGGCATAGAGGCAATATCAGGTGGAATTCGGTAAATGCGAGAAGCTAGGCAGTTGTGTGAGGTTTTTGTTCCATACAAGAACTCGCTGAGACATTAATATGTGCTATCTTGTATACTGAGAGAGAACCTTGATGATTATTATCTCTTGCAGCTTTTGTGTAGACTGGTTTTTCAAAAGATCATTTTACTCAATATTGAGTATTCAATTCCTCTCTTGCTCATTGGTGGGTGCATTATATACTCATTCACCTATCGTATGTGTTGAGATGTGGAAATCATTTTCCTACTTAAATTGAAGATATATAAATTCATAATTTTCATGGTTTCAGCGTCAGCAGCTTGTAATTGAGAATTTTATCATTATTCCCTAAATATTGCGTTAATACCTGTTGAAGGACTACCTGGCTCTTTGATGGTTTTAGTTCTATCATATATGTCTTTTTCATTCTGTCGAAAATCTATTTTACGGTATGTTCAAAATTCACTCTTCTTCTCTTGTTGTTTTAGATTTATTTTTTGGACGGGACAGAACCAAACAATTGCTCCGTTTAATGATTTTCTTTTAGCCAAGAGAGATCTCCCTTTTAGGACCCGTTTGGTACGCGGTCAAGGTCAAGACTAGTAAACCACTTTTGTAAATTAGTATTTTTTTATCAAAATTAAAACTTCAATAATTTAAAGTTCAAAAAACTATTTAATTTTTTATAATAATTTAATTTAATAATAATATAAAATAATAAATATTAATTTCACAAGAAAAAAAAAATTCTAAAAAAAGTGTCCCTAGCCCCATTCCAAACACAGCCTTTGTTGTGTCAAAGCTCTTCAGCGGTAGAGTGTAATATATATGTACAGTTCCAAATTAATAATCTGATTAATTATGCTTCCACGGATACCCAAATGAATTCATTTATTTTTGAAAAAAAATTAGCAATTTAATATACACAATATTTGCATCCTTTTAACTTCATTTTTTCTTAAAAAAATAAGAAAATCAATTATAAGGATTTGGAACGAAAATAATTATTTGGAGCAATTAATAACTCTTCCAGCAATTGCAAATTTTCAAAAACCAAAGTAGCCGTTAGTCCCACGTCCAACGGTCACCAGATTCATTTACCCTCCGTCTCCGTTCAAACCCCTAACTCCATCCCCAAAAATTCCACCAATTTTTCTTCCTCTCTTTCTCGATTTTTCTTCAGAAATGGCGGACAACAGAGATAAGGTGGAGGTGAAGATCCCAGTTTTCTCAGTCCTAAAGAAAGGCGGCATCTTGAAGTACATATTCCTCAACAGCCCCCCGTCACCAGCGACGGCGACGCAGGAACCCGAGCGAGGAGGAGGAGGAGGAGATGACGACCCGATCCTTGTCGGCCGGCATCCCGATTGCCACATCGTGCTCGACCATCCCAGCATCAGCCGCTTCCACCTCGAGGTCCGGGTGAAGCCCGCATCGCAGAAGCTCTCTGTCACCGATCGATCCTCGGGTATTTAGTTCGAAAATTCGATTTTTTTTTTGTCGGCTTTTAGGGTTCTTGGTGTTTGATTTGTAGTTAAAGATAGGATCTATTTCGTGAATTGCAGTTCATGGGACTTGGGTTTCGGGGAAGAAGATTGAACCCTGTGTGCCGGTGGATTTGGTGGAGGGGGATGTTTTGAGGCTTGGAGCGTCTACTAGGGCTTATCGGCTTCAATGGATACTCCCGCGCAGGGCTTCGGAGATGGGGAGCCCGTTGGAGGCATTGCTCGAAGAGAAAGAAGAAACCCATCAGGCAAGAACTTTCGGTTCAATTTCTTTCAGATTCCGTTTCTTGTTTGTGTTATTGACTTGAGAAATTTGGACCATGATCAAATTGAACTTTTGTTTCTTCTTCTATTTTCCCATGACTTAGCCTGTTAGTTTATCCTGTTGAAGTCTTGGCTGATTAAAATTGAAGAATATTTTGGCTGTTACCCTGGTTTTGTTTTGAAATTCAGATTTTGCTTTGTTTTTGTCCTGGCAGATGGAAAACCCTGAAATATTTGCAGAAAACATGTACGAGACGTGGGCTGTTGGAATGCCTTCCGCACCGTCAATGCCAGAATCCGTGAACCTTTCTTCTACTGAACGATCTGTTTTGAAAGAACTGAAGGAGAAGGGCAATCCTTTGATGCATATGGTTGGGGAGAATAAAACCCCAGAAGTGTTTTCTGCTGCTGAGGTGTCATTAGAAAAGGAAAATTCGAGCTCATTGAGATCAGAGACGGGGGTTTCATCATCGAGCCTTTTGGCAAGAAGAAACAAGTCTGTTGGATCGCTTCGAATTCCAACCACAAATAGTAGAGGAAGAATGGGCTGCTCGAGGCTTGACGAAAATATGCATTTGGAGATTCTGAAACCGGATTTTGTGGATTTTGAACAATGTGAGATACTGGAGAAATATTGCAATTTGCTGTCAGACAACCTGGCTGGGAATGAAGAAGCCAAAGATGAGATATTTGGTTCTGTTGTGGAGAAGTTCTCATTTGACCAGAAATTGAAGAGTTATGATAAGATCAAGAAGCAGCTGCAGTTGGATACCATTGCTGATGTTACAGAGGAGCATTTGGCTTTAGATATGTACAACTCAGCATTCTACACTCAGATACTGCAGGAAAGCTCCACCCAAACTCGGTCTCCAAATGCGATTGGAGGTCTAAATGAGGAAGATGGGTATTCTTTGGAAGAGGTCATTAAAAGCCCTGCACTTACTGGAGTCCATGATCAGATGCCACCTACGTTCCAGACTTATGAGAACATTCTTGAAGAAGAGACATTTGTTTCAGACAAGGAGAACATTAAACTAATTGTTCCTCAGAGCCAGAAGTTGCCGGAAAGTCTATTTGGAATCAAAAGGTTTCCGATGGATGCCATTGCAATTTTGAATGAAGGTGTTCTTTCGAATGGAGAGACTAGCAGCCCAGTGATTGCTAGAGAGTTGAAGCCAGAGAAGTCTATTTCTGAAGAATGTGTGAAGATTTATGGAGAAGAACTGCCAGAAGAAGATGATGAAGAGAGATTCTTTTCAGATAAGGAGAACATGACACCTGTTGTTTCCCATGGCAAAAAATCACACAAGAGCCGCTTTGCAACCCAGAAAGTCCCTTTGAATGCCCTTGCAGCTTTGGATAACGAAGCTGGACTTCTCTCAGATGGAGAGAATAGCACTCCAAAGGCTACTAGCATGATGAAGATAAAGCAGGCAATTGGGGAACATTTCAGGGACAATTATTCAGGACAACTAAAAGGAGGAGAAAAGACATTTATTTCAGAAAAGGAAAACATGACACCACTTGTCTCTTGTGGCCGAAGATCAGTGAAGAGCCTATTGGAAGTCCAGGGATCATCTTCAAAGGACATAGCCTCTATTTGCTCGGAAGAAAGTTCCAACTCATGTAGTGAGAACTGGACACCTCAAGCCTCAATAGATCTGAAATTGAAGGATTCCATCTTGGACTACAGTTTAAGGAGCAATTTAGAAGCATTTGATAAGGAGAATCTGGCACCAGATACCTGTTATAATCAAAAGCTCAAGAGTGACACAGATGTTACTAGATCATTTTCAAACATCATCATGGGTTCCAATAAAGAGAATTGGACATCTCAAGTCTCTAGAGCACAAGAAGGTGAGCAACCATCCCCTGCTTCAAATAAGGAGAATCTAACACCTTGTGCATCAGGAGCTCTGCGATCAGGAAAAACCCCCTTGTCAGTAAGCCATGCTGAACTTGAAAGACAAATTACAAAGAAAAGAATGGAGAGAATCCCATTCCAGTCTCTCTTGAACTCTCCTATGAAAGGTAGTGGTCCCGTCCATGGTGCCCAAAAGGATGTGGACAAAAGTGACAACTCACCTCTTAGCTCTAGGTCGAAAACTAGAAGTTCACTTGGTAAAAACCAAAGAATTGACACTATGGTAAGTTCAAAAACCAGCAGTTTTAGCAATCCATTGGTTTATTGGTTGATAGAACACATGTGCTAGCTTGAATTGATGTTTTGAGTGTGCTGCAGAACCAATCAGTGTATCAGTTTCCCAGCAAGGTGGTAGAAGATAAGAAGACATGGAACATTGTAGTGGACACAAGTTGCTTTCTCAGTGAAGGATCAAGAAGGTCATTGCAACTACTTGAAGGACTTAAAGGGACTCACCTCATCATTCCAAGGATGGGTAATATGGAACTAACCCCTATTTCCTCTCGACATGAAACTTCTCTGTGAAATCTAGATTCTTACCTTAATTCATTTCAGTTATAAGAGAATTGGACTGTTTGAAACGTCGTGAATGCTGGTACCAAAAGACTCCAAATGCTTCTTCAGCACTGCAGTGGATAAAGGAGTGCATGGTGAGGGCAAGCTGGTGGATTCATGTGCAGAGCTCATCAGATACCCTGCGGGTGCCACCAACCCCTCCTGCTTCACCTCAGTTGCTACTGGATGAAGGAACTGGTGAACTTGGAGGTGCTGTGGCAAATTCCATGTCCTTCTCCACAGTTGGTAGCTTAACGGAGATTCTCTCTCCAACAGCAGAAGACCACATCCTTGACTGTGCTCTCCTCTTCAGAAGAATAAAAACAGACGGACAACTCATCCTCCTGTCAAATAACATCACACTGAAAATAAAAGCAATGGCAGAGGTAAGTCTACTAATGTGTTCATTTTCAGGATTGACTTAGATGGAAGCACAGCCAAACTAATGAAACTGGTTTACTTCGATGGTTCCAGGGGCTACTGTGTGAGACACCAGTAGAATTTCGCGAGAGTCTTGTCAATCCATTCTCTAAGAGGTTTTTGTGGACGGAAAGCAGCCCAAGAGGTTCAACTTGGTCATTCTCAGATGAGATGAGCATAATGCAGAACTACTACTGTCATCAACTTCCATACACGAGAAAGATGACTAAGGTGGCTGAGAGAGCAAAAGGATTGAAGCTTATCTTGCTGCAAAATTCTCAGTATGGGCAGAGGTCCCCTTAGTTTCTACAGGCGAAGTTGTTAGCTATAAGTTCCTGTTTTCAGCTATAGAACATCAACTAGGCATAGAACTAATGGCTCTGAGGTGCCAGAGATGCTGTAGGTTGAATGACATTATGTGGTTCTATATGGTTGTTCCATAAACATTCAGGTAAAAACGCTTCTCTAGCATTTGTTCCCAATTAGGTTTGTACTAGCATCACTATGCTACTGTACTAACGGATATCATGCTGTAAAAACTTGAAACTCGGGATATATTTCGAATACATACGGGTTATCAATGATATCAATGGAAGCATCCTCGGTTTCTGATTCATCTCACATTCTTCCAAGGCCAACAACTGTGAAGATGGCACATTCTACAGATGCATTTAATAAAATGAAGTACTAGATTCTAGATGCAGATACACTAAAGATACACATAAGTGATGTTTCGAATCATACTCTAGATGGCACATTCTATAGATGCATATTATCATATTAATTTATTATTATCATATTTAAGAAAATAATGTAGTTTTTTATATTTAAATATTATCATATTAATTTATTATTTTAATATAAGGTTTTTTTTAAATAGTTTAATGTAAATTAGTTAAAAATCATTAGTAAAATAAATTTTAAAATTTAAATTTGAGCTGAGCTTGGCTTGAGCTCACAAGTTCAGCCAAGCTGAGCTTGAGTCGATGATTGCGAGGCCGAGTCTAGCTTAAGTTGATCCTAAATCAGCTCAACTCATTTACAACCCTAGATACACTAAAGAAAATGAAAATATAGCATTCCAGAGTCAAGATGATCAAAGAAATGTGCACAAGTGATGTTTTGAGACGTACTCCAATGCTCACTGATTGTGGTTGGTTTCGAAAATAGCAAGGGCAAAATATAGAAGATAGTGAAATTATAAATGAAAGAATTCCTAAACAGATTGCACCACAAAAATAGAACTTTAAACTAGATGCTAACTTTCTCAGAAATTTATATTGCTTCTCCCATATATATAACATTTTCAGATCCCAACAGCTTCATACACATTTACTTTTGACTTCATGCCAACATGTCATGTGGCTAGTCTCCATTTTTAGCATATTTATCTAAGAATGTGTGCTATTGACATTTAAAAAAAATATTCCTTTTGTTTTTGTATTCAGATGCTGCCTGCCAATAAACATTACAAACAAGTTTAATATGATTCACAAATTAGCTGGAGTCTCTAACATAAGCTGCAGAATACCTGATACAATGTCTACCAGAACAGATTTTTCTATTCAGACAAAATCAAGCACTCACATTACACCATAGATGTATATCAAATTTCAAAGCCAGCTAGAAAATGTTGTATTTAACAGCTAGCCTTGTTTTGATCTGTCACAGGCAAAGACAATTTTTCCAAGAAACCCCCAGTAGTATAATGTTTCCATAAAAATCAAAAACGAATTGGCCAGATAAATTTCATTCTGAACCAGAAGAAAAGGGACAATTTAGAAACAAACTTGATCATGACTAATTTCACATAAAGATGACATGAAACAAGCAACAACTGGCCAAGAGAGAAGTACATGAAATGGTCCATCACCAGAATAAGGCAACAAACGAAGTTGGCAGATTCATGAATGGAAATGAAGGAATGCAGCTGACAAATGATGCCTCTTTGTAGAAATTACCATTATCATAGGTGGCCAGAATTTGAATTCTCTCTGTTTCTTTGGGGATAGTTGAAAGATCCAGAAAGAACAGAGAAAGAGCTCTCGTTAACTTCAAATGGTGGGCGAGGAAACTCATCAAGGCCCGCAAAGTTGCATGAATCAAAGTTCATAGGTGAGAAAAAACCACGGTCATCATCCATTCCTTTAATGTCAAGAAGGCTAACATCATCTGAAGTGCTCCCAAAGTTGTATACACTGCTTCCTCCATTGATCAAATTGTTGCTCTGAACTTGCTCTGATGTCACTGAAACTTTAGCATCATCTACTTGGGGAACAGCCGGTGTGTGGCCTTGAAAGAGGGCAACATGGCCAAACAACTTGTCCTTCCTCGAGAATGTTGTTCCGCAAGAACAAAGCCATTTATCCCGTCCGCAGTGCTTCTCGTGAGTTTTCAGATCAGCAAGGACTGAGAACTTCTTAGTGTTGCATCTGCTGCAGATATAGCTCTTGTCACAGTGGCTCCTCTTGTAATGGTTCTTCACACATAGGATTGTCTTCAGAGGTTGAAACTTCTTGTGCTCCTTGTTCCGCTTGCACCCGACAAATGGGCATGAATACCTCTTTACAAGAACTGGTTCGGAGCTCACTTCCTTGCTAGGCTTGGCAAGTGCAGCAGGGGTCTTGTACTCATCTCCATGGCCTCTCATGTGCATTCTCAGATTTGCGTCTCTCTTGAATCCCTTGCCACATATTGAGCAGAAGTGTGTATGTGGTGCCAAAATCTCTTCTTTTTCGAGTTGCAAGACTTCATAAGAACCAGGAGGAAGGTTGTCTCCATCAGCACAATCATCAGTTTCCTTCACATCATGGTCTTCCACGAGAACTGACTCAGTCCCTTCTCCCCCACAAGCATTCATATATTTCATTAGTTCATCCCCTTCATCCACAGCACTGGTTAAGCCTTTGATCAACTCTTCATACTCAGAAGCCTTGGTTCCATCAGGAGAGACCTCATTGAAGCTCAAGCTACTCGGAGGACCAACCAAATTTCCCAGAGGTCCAGAAGAAAAATTGGCGGGTAGGCTTGAATTCTTGATGGAAGGAAGAAGAGTGCCAGCAGTTGAGATCAGCTGAATTATGATGCTGGTGAGATCTGCAGTCACAAGCTGCTGCTGCGCTGCCAATTCAGCAGCCCGGTTTGCAAACTGACCCTCCTGGCTGATCATGGATCGCACGATATCCTGAACCTGATGAATCTTTTGCTCAAGGAATGAGAGGTTGTTCAGCATCACTCTTGGGTTCCAATCAAGAACTCTGCTGCCAATCACAGACGGGGGCACCTCTGCTTGATCCCGCTTTTTGACATCTTGCTCCGGCCGACATACGGGGATAGGCTGGTTGCCTAAAGGTGGCTGATATGCAGGAAAGGGTTGCTGAACTCTAGCATCAAAACGCAGATTTGAAGCATCATATTGGGTGGCAAATGGTTTGATCTGGTTCAGATTTCTTGCTGTCTCTCTCATCATGGAATTGGAGGAACGCTTTGATGAGCCTTCAGAAGCCCCTCTGTGCTTGAAATCCATCTAACTTCTCTCCTAATGATATGTTAAATTAACACTTCAATCATGCAAACCACAAGACCCTATAAAAGATCAATTACTATAACATTACCTCGAGAGTATCTTCAAATCAGAAAAGAAAAAAGAAGCAAATTTGGAACATTTCCACAATAAAATCCCTAAATTTGTGCAAGATGAAAAAGTTGGAAATCTAAAACTCCCATTTTGAAACCCTCACAATGCGCAAAGCACTGAAAAGCTCCAATCTTTTCACATAGATCTGAATGCCCACAACCCTCCCTACAACGCCAACATCAAAACCTCACAGAACAGATCCAAAGTATATAAAAATATAAAAATCGCATACTGGAACTTGAAGATAACAATAAAAAACGCAACTCCAGCACAATAGATGCAATTTTTCTGCAGATTTCATCCGCAAAATCTCATCTTTTCGTGATTCTGCCGCCAAAAAAACATTAAAAAAAAAAAGAGAGAGAGGGGCTTACAGAGAGAAATCGAATGGATTCCTAGAAGCAAAGAGGCGCCAGGCTTGTTCGTGGCATCTCATCAAATCCGATCCATTCGTTGAGAAATTTCTCTCGCTCCCTCTCTCTCCTTCTTGTGCTTCCCTTTTGGTTTGACTTCCGGCTTTTGTTTACTGGTTGGTCTTCTGGCGAAATTGGACACGAATTGTGTCTGTTGTACCTGCAGGAGTGTTTTAGTTCAACCTGGTCTTCTTGCGCTTCTATTGAAAGAGGTAATAGATGAACCTGCAGTTGATATCAAAGGTATCAGATTTTTTTTCTTCCCCGTGAATTAATACAAAAGTGAAAATTTCTAATCAAACATTGTTTATAGGGGTTATCAGTCATCTGATTCCTGCTAACTATTAATTATGATATATAATTAATAATTAATAAAAATGATAAAATGTAGAATTAAATGTTGAATTTATAATAGTATTGTGCAGCCTTCTAAAAAATCGATTGTATCATTAATATATTGTGAAATGTTTTATTTTTTTTGTATATTATGAACAATTCCTGTAAAATATAAGAAAATATCCAACTTTATTAGTTGTTTTTGAATTTCTGTGGAGGAGCTCAAATGAAAAAAAGAAAAAAAAAAAAAAAAGGAAAATGTATATGTGGAGGAACAGATTAAGGTTAAGCTAAAAGAGGAGAAGGGGGACAAAGGAAGGGGGGGTTTATGGGGATGATGGAAATGGACGGTGGTGGTGGGCCGGGGGATATGGCCGAAATCAACGCCGCGTCAGCGCTGGCCCCACTCCCCAAAAATCGGAGGGGCCCACCTGGGTAACTGGTGTGAGCCCCACTTCCACCGAATTTTTTGGAGAAATACATTTTTAAATGAAAAAAAAAAAAGGCTGTACGAGTAATTTAGAAATTCTCTTCGGTGTCTGCTTTGTATCTAATTTGCTCTAATTGCCTGCCGATTGCATATCACCTTCTAAATCATTATTTATCGCAAATAATTATGAACCACCGTGTCGATCGAAATTAATATTATTATCAAATGCTTACACCATCAAAAAAAATCAAAATTTCATGAAAATGACGGTCAATGAAAACAACTACAATAAAACCTAAAACGGTTTTGATGAACCACATAATCCACCACCACCACCTCCATTCTTAGTTCTCACCTTGTTCCTCTTCTTCAACACTAGAGAGTTGCACTCAGTTGCACCACTCTTGCACCCTAAGATATCCTTCACCTCCTTCCACAACCCCTTCTTCTCCTTCTTCTCCTTCTTCTGTTCTCTTTCTCCTCCTCCTCCTCCTCCTCCTCCTCCTCCTCCACCATCAGCCCCACCAATCTCCACCACCTTCTTTAGCCTCTCACACTCCCTCTCCAACTCCATCACCACCCTTTCTTCTTCCTCCTCCTTCTCAACCTTCGTCTCATCCACCTCCAACACCTCCTCCTCCTCCTCCTCCTCCTCCTCCCCGCCAACCGACATTATCGCTTCCCGAATCCTCACCTGCCCAACAAGCAACACCTGCGCCACCATCCTCAACGGCATCCTTTCATTCCTTGCCGCATGCTCACATGCCTCTGCTGACATTCTACGGCAATCCAGCACCCTGCAAACCTCCTCCCTCTCTGCCTCCGTCAATTCCCCGTGGGCGTCTAAGTAAACATCCACCGCCCGGTAAACCCCATCATAGCCCCTCCCCGCGGCCTCCACCGTCGCCGCCAACATCTCCAACAGCGTTACAAACATCTTTCTCCCTAAGCCCTTATCCTTTGCCACCTCTGCCGCGAAATCCTCTACGATCTCCGTGACTGAGTCAATCTCCGGCGAGCCTAGTTCATTGGAGTGACTCAATATCCTCTTCAAACACTCTATGTCATACTTTGTCTCCTTGGTAAAACAATTGGCAGGTATGAAGAGATCTTCTGCTGAAGCTTGAAAGAGCTGAGCGCCAATTCGGGCTTCGAGCCCTTGCTGGCATTCATGGCTGGCCTGAAAGAAGATTGCCGAACGAAGCAGCTGGAATAAGCTTCTTACGTGGAGTGCTCCTCTCTTCTCCGGCAGCAATCTCTCCACCACTTGAACTATCTCCTTCTGATTGTTTCTCTCGTATACCGATACTTCCTGCGAGCATTTGATCCATTTCTTTGCGTAGCGGTGGAGACACTGAGAGGTGTACTCCGGCGGCACACCGGAGCTTATCATTGCTGACATGGCGAGCTCGAAGAGCAGGAGAGGCAAGCTTGTTATATCTTCTTCGACACAGTCCACTATGAAAAGCCTCCGCCTGGCACCGGAGGCTGGCATTTGGTTGGCGGAATCCTGGAGGAGATGAGGATTGGCAAGGGCCTTTTCAGTGAGGGACTTGAGGCAGGGTTCGACGAGGCCGAGGCGGTGAGCGTGGTTGAGGAGAGTGAGGGAGGAGCTGAAGGCCTTGAGGGTGTGGGTCCAGTGGGGGAGAATGGCGGTAGAGAAGAACGCAAGGGAGCGATGGAGAAGGTTGTTGGGGCTGTGTTCCTCGGTCATGTCAAGGAAGGCAGCGACGCAGGCCACGGGGATGACAGTGTTGGCAGTGAAGCCCGGGTCATGGCCGTAGCAGAAGCGGACAACGAGCTCGAATGTTGCAGCCGTGGCTGGAATGTGGGTGGAAAGTTCAACAATAGGTCGCTTACCTGATGAAAGAATGGCAGCTAGCTTGGCTGATCTTGAAGCCATGCATGCCTGCTCAGAGAAACAAAATTAACAACAAAATTTTTTTTACAAAATCTTATAGCAAATGCGAAAACCTTTTCTAGAAAATAGTAGGATTGCCTTGTTTAAATGGAAGGTGACTCCATGCACGCGGATGTGGACATCGGCTGGGGGCGCGGTCGATGATAACCTGAAAAGAAAATCAAAACCAGTGAATGTGAAAGAAAATTGGAAAGAAAGAGGAATAGTACCAGGGATTTTGTGCGGACATTCTGCTCTATTTTCTTCTTTGCTTGTCTCCAATGGAAATTGCTCTTGTTCGAGTTCGGAGTTGAAAGAGTCAAGGCAGTAGGATGGGAGCAAAATTAGGAGGATATCACAACTGTTTTGATCCTTGGAGATCTCAATTCAAACCAATGTTTTGACCTGGTCTCAGGGTTTCGGTTTCGGTTCGGTTTTGGCTTGATTTTGATGCCGTTTCAGCCAGTTTCAGTCATTGCGAGCAGCGGCTGCAGTTGATGACGACAGAGCTGTCAGTGATCACGATGACCGGAGACAACTGATATTTATAACTGAAATGTTTTAGCCCAGATTTAAAAACTAGAACAAACCAAACCCAGCATGAGATTTCCTGTATGAATTTCTAGATTTATGATTTTTCATTGCACACAACAATGATGACCACAAAATAATTAGTCATCATAACAAAATACAAAACAATGTTCGGAGATTTATTTCTGGACAAATAAATTGCAACAGCACCACAAACTATGACTAGCAAATGCATGCATCTAATGACAGGTAAATGTACCTGCAGGTGTTTTAGGGTACAACAGGAATGAATCTAATCACAGGTAAATGTACCGGCAAGTGTTTTAGGATACAACAAGATGAGTTCTATCAACACTTTTCAGCTTCCTTCTAAACAGAATCCGGAAAGCATAACCAAGCAGCGGCCAGCTTGTCACAATGGCAATGTACGCAAGCAACCATATTGATTGGCCACTCCGGCGTGATAGCTGTTTAATGGATTTCTTGATAGGAGCAGTCATGTCACTGATGCTTTTTGCAATGCTGAGGTTTTCCTCTGGATTCTCAACCAAAGAATGGGTGGATTTGTTAGCAGAAGAGTGTGCACATATTTCTCTTTCATTCTCTGTGTGGCTTGTCTCCGGTGCCCTAAGCTCCGGCACTGGATCATGATTTGTCTTCTTGTCTGATGGATCATGGTAGTTTTTGTTGTCTTGAACATCTTCTTTCATTGCAGCAACCATTCCATTTTCCATGATATTTACATATGGGGTCTTATCTATAGAGGATTCCAGTGAAGAAAGCACAGCAGAACTCTCTGCCTGTATCAAATCTCAACAATGTCAGCTCAAAATAGATAGTGCAAGCAAACTATATTTAGTGGACGAGACACAAAAAAAGTTGTCATGTATGATACCTTTTGCTGCTTATGCATGAATGGACTAGCATGTAGAGCATCAAGGAATTCAGCGACTGCTCCTACCCACCTGCAAGAAACAACACAGGTTTGTTTCTAGCTTCTAGTCAACATAATGGAGTAAAGCTCTAGAAGTAGAGGGAAAGACTGGCCAAGAACTACCATAAGCTGCTAGCACCAATCCCTTTGAAAAATGCAAGATGTCCTCCATGTACCGTGGTTGCCAAGACTATTTTCTTATTCGCCCTGGGGAACAGAAGAAACTGATTAGAATTGAACCGGAATGATGATTTGGATGGGAACTTCAAAGATGCAACCTGGGATGCTAGTACCTGCATTCATCCCAAGGTATTGCTTCCCCTGTACAAACAGGATCATCCAAAGCACTGATGCAAAGCAATGGCACTGACACATTCCCAATGAAATTAGCACTGCTGCACCGTCGGTAATATGTGTCTACAGTCTGAAAGAGCATTAGTGCAATCTAAGTTAATTCAGTAGGGCGTGCAAACTCCTGATATCAGAAAGAACAATTTTACCTCAAATTTTCCAACAAGGCGAGTAACATGGTGGTCAAAGTCCCTTACAGAGCGTGACTAGAGAAAGATGAAAAACACAAGAACATTTAGGAAGGTTGGAAGCAGAGAAGTATCTTGATTTTCAATAAAACAGAATCAGCAATGAAAGCAGAATAAATGTGGAATAGCCCATAGTAACATTGTGTCCAGGTGCACACAGACACGTGCTTGCAATTGCAGGCACCAGCAACATAATGTGCCCAAATTTGAGGTAAATATTAAACAGTCATACCTGTAGTTTTTATTTCCCTAATAGTAACCAGTTCTCGTAAATTCTGGCAAATTGAAGAATATCAATTTTATTCAAATGGTAGATCCCAGTTGCTGTATATACATATATATGTGTGTGTGTGTGTATATATATATATATTTAATTTCTAATGGCATTATATAGAAAGACTATAAAAACTTCTCTTGCTTTTACCCTTGTCCTAATCATAGACTGATCTCACTATAATATTTCACACGGACATGTTCATGAATCTTACTACCATCAGTAAGGCTAAACAGGAGGGTGCTCATGTATTATCTACTATATTGATGCAAATGCAAATCCTGCGTGGATGAAACACTGGGAAAGTCAAGAAAGATATAAGTTATTCAAATATTGTTTCTTCAACATGTTTTTTTTGGAACACATTACACATCCATTGCATTAAATCTATAAAAAATGCATGACGGTGGGAGATGCATCAAAACAAACCCACCCACACCCCCCCCCCTATAGAATATCAGATTATTTATGGGTTGTAGGATGCAGCATTGTGCTTTAAATTATGTACTTTATTCATTGCCAAAGAGTCATAAGCAGTTAGCAAGTCATAACAGGACAAAAGATGCACAATAAAAGCAAAGAAGATTAGGCATATACCTTTGTCATTCCCTCCCAGTTAGCAAGTCGACTAAGGATTGGTTGATGTCTGGGACAGAGGCAGTATTAACTAATTATTACCCTAGTTTTGTTTCCAAATTACTAAGCAAATTCAAAAAGGGATGAGGGAACATACAGTCGAGCATAACCTTGAAGACCGATTGTGAGAACTCTATCATAAAACCGTTGCACAAGCTTGCGTGTAATGAACCTGTCACAAACCTACAACGTGGGTGTAAAATGGCAATATTTCTCAAATAAGCAACAATAATTAACAATGAAAACTACCTTGAAAACACTACTGATAGAAAATACAAAACTATGTCAACCCTGATTTAGTAGCACCTGGAATAGTTGGTAAGAAGAGGAGTATAGAATCAGAAGGGCAACGGCACAATAGATACTGGGGTTGGATGGAAAACTTAATTCTATACTGGAAGAAATTATGGCAAGTAAACAATCATATGGTCAACAAGTTTGTTGGGAAAGGAAGATCTACCTAATAATCACTAAGAAAAAGGAAAGGCCTTTTACAGCTGTTGCAATCTCATTCAGGAAACTCTTATTGCAGTAGCCAGAAGATTTAAAACTATAAGATGATGCAGAATATGGGAAAAATAAAAATTGAAATTGAAGGCTTTGTCTGGAATAGTGATGAACCACAACTTATATTGATGGAAACAACCTTCTCATTCAAGAAGTAAAAAAGCATCCACTGAATTGAATATAAAAAGTTGGCATTAAGTTGTCGAACTAACCACCAGATCCCATGGGGAGCAAATAGATGCAGCCCCTGCAATAGGTGTGTTCTCCCCATCTTCTCCAAGGTACTTAACCTACAACAAAACATCCAATAACATTAAGAGGTCAAAACAGATTATCTATTATGTAGGCACTTTTTTTCAGATTACTGCATACGGTGTAACACTTAAATAATTAATGGTTCCTGACCATAAAGAAAAAAGAACTCCTAAACTAATAATAGTAGACGACCAAAAACATACACCAATCATCTGACAATGACCAAATGTTTTTTGGTAAAATACTTGTCCTGATTTCAGAGCACATTAACTTCGCTTCTCGCGATCCTCTCTTGTAATAGGCAAAATTTGAGAAAACCAATAGGCTTAAACCATCTGAGTCCATATCATGTTGCAGACCCAATTCATATATGACATTTGAATCATCAATAGAAGGGAACTTTACTCTCTTTCAGGATTCATAACAGAGATTCATGCCCTTATGCTCGACAACCTTATACTAGAGTTGGCTTGTGAAAGATTTCACCAAACGCAAAAATGTTTCGAGTTCCAAACACATACCAGTATATTGGCACCAATGCTTGTGCCAACAGTAAAGAGAGGAGCATTTGGATGTTCGCAATTAAGGTGGTTGACAACTTCCCTCACATCTTCGGTCCATCCAGCGTTATACAAGCAATCAGACTGCATTAATTGGCATGCGAAACTGAAAATCATTAATGACTAGGACAGCAGGGCTATGTTATTTAGAAAGCACAAATAGCAAAATATGACTGAATGATCTACAGAAGCTGCCTGCACCTCTTAATATAGCTTAGACTTGTAGCATCAGTTGGCATGATAAAAAAACTATGCTTTATTTTCTATGTATTTACAAGATCTCTATAATGATATTAAGTTTATGGTTAACTATGGATCCCGGATTCCATCATAAAAATGGATGCAAAATAAGACTATCTTGGATAGAGTTTGCCTTCAATTCTATCGAAAAGTTGTATGTCCATAGAATCAGTCCTAAATTGAAAGGATAAACATGGAACTTATCTTAAATGTGCATAGTAAGGCAAAACAAAACAACTGCAGATGAAAGTAAAGAAAGGCAACAAACTGTTATGGAGACACCACCTAGCCCCCGGTGGTTACCAACAACAACATGCCATCCTTGTTTTGCCAGTGTATACACAAGGTGTTTAATATACTGCAAAACACATTCGGTGCCAACAAGTTAAGGAATATACAAAAAAATGATAGATTGGTATTTAAAATGAGATGCAACTGAAAAATGAAAATACATCACAGATGGCAAAGAATGCATTCTATTAAAGTCAGTTTGGTGACAAAGAACTCATTCTATTAAAGTCACTTGCAAAATGCTGATTGCATCAAACTTTCCAAAAGGGAAGGCATATTTTTTGTCAGATCTTAATTGATAACAAGGCATAACATCATCATATATTCTTTTTTCTAAAAAAAAAATAAATTCTATGGGAAGGTGGGAATAAGGGACAAATAATAAAAATACCAAAAACATAAAAAAAAACCCCTTGATATAACTTCCATGAATTTAGACAACTTACAAACAAATTACTCTGGCATCCTCCCAATGTTTGAAACTGGAATTGAACAACACTTCTCTAAATTTCTACCATTGGAGGTAAACTTTTCCATAAATTCAAGTAAGGCAGGTAATTACTAGATGATATATCAGGAATATTCACAGAATTGAGAAAAAGTATAGGGATGTCAGGCAAGCTCAAAAGGTAAACCAAATAATTCACATTTCGCTGGATGCATACGATTTAAGACATGACTATATCTTACAAGGCTAATAAACAACCAAAAAATATTTAAGAGTCCAGAGATCTGGAAATCCAGAACAGATGGCAAGAGACAAAGTACAGAACTCACAGAAGAAGCAGAATCGCTAGTGAGTCCAGGCACCACAATCACAATTGGTCTCGTATCATCCTTAGAAATCACACCGGAAGTCTCACGAGAATCTCCTTGAACTGTAACAAGTCAAGCAAACATTTCAAACTCAACAATTTCCCCAAACGTAAGCATATAAGAACAGACAGAAACTTACCATCTGAAGCGAGAAACCAATCCAAAGCTATCGTCCCACCATCCCTTACCGAGAACAACTGCCTGGAATTAAGAAACACATATTTATCATACCAGGCCAAATAAACGAATCAATCATACAAAAAGACAAGAAAAAATCAAGGAAAAAAACCTTCGGTATGTGAAGACCGGGGGCCTCCCGAAGAAGTTGAGGAACGCCGTCTGGAGATGCGGGCTCGCCATCCATGGCGTAGCCAAATACCTACACAAAATCTCCATCAGAAAAATCTAATCCCAAATTCCAATCGCCTTAGCATCTCAATCGAGAATTTCTACAGAATGTACCTCCCGTGAAGAATCCGGCACTTGGAGGCGACACCGTGGTAGATCTGCGAAGCGTCTCCGTAGGTGAGCACCACCCTGTCGCCTCGCAGACCACGGAGGAGGTCTCCTAGCCAGTGGAACTCGAGGAAGTTGTAGATGAAGACGAGAACGAGAGCGGAGAAGGCCAGGAGGTAGTGAGAGAGAGGAATCATCGAGGCCGCGCGGAGGAGGAGATCGCCGGCGCTGGCGTCGGAATCCATTGATTCGGCGATCGGAGGACGGTGGCGAGGAGAGAGGAGAGAAGACGACCCGGGATGAACGATGGGTTTGTCTGATGTGGAGTTGGATTTATAGAATGTCACGAAGGACTGATCCTGGACGTACACGTGTCCTAGTTCCCTGGTTCTGCACCCGAGTCTTGATCTGACACGTGTACCGCGGAGGCGGAGATTTTAGTTTACTATTGCGGACGGCAGCGGCACGTGAATCAGAGCTTGCCGACGGGAAGATAGCATGACCTTACGTTCAAATGTATGACGTGGCCTCATAAATTGTTGCCACGTGTCGATAAGCGCGGGTTTAGCGGATCGGGGTTTGAATTAGGAGGTTGGCCAACCGAAGTTAGGCAGCGGGCGCCAATCATGCGAGCGAACGGGTAGACGGCAAACTCAGCGGTTTGTGAATAACCATGGAGTGTCAGATATAAAAAATATTCTCAAACTCGTAAGTTTGTGCATTTTTATTTTTTTTTTTATTAAGTCATACACGCAAAAATACAGTTATATTTTTAAATTATTAATTTGTTTTTTAATGCAATTTGTTTTTCTTGTTGTTCGCTCCATCAAATGGGGCAACATGGCGGACTATTTATTTAATTAGCTTAATTTTTTCAAAAGATATTTAAACCGAAACAGATTTTAATTTCTCGTTAGAACTGTTTTAAAACTCTCAATAAAAATCTCACGTGTCATATTATAATCACGTGGCTACAAATTTTTTTTGGATGACTACGACGGACGCTTCCTTTCAGATGGGCCTCGTGCATTTTGATTCTCTAAAGGCCCCTGATGACGCGTCCGTTTATGATTGGATTACAACACGAGCCACGTGTCGTCGCAAACAGCCGATTGATATCCAACAGGAAACCCTCTTCTCATTCAGCTTCTCGAGACCAATTCGTCCTCTTCGTCACTTCCATCTGCACCTCCGATTCGTCCTGCTTTCCTCCGCGATGAAGGAGCCCCCGCTGCTTCTGTGCGCATCGCTCGTCGCGTGCTCACCGCTGGGGCCAGATCAGCAGCGTCGAAGTGAGCTTGACCGCCGTCTCTTCCCCTTCGCTTCCTCCTTCTTCCCCTTTTTCTTCGAGCCCAAATTCCATATCCATATTTTTTTTTTTCTCCAGATCTCGCGTATTCTCCGTCCTCCTTGTCTTCTTGCGGAGTGGCTCGATTTGACGGCGATCCACGGACGCTGTTAGGGTTTCTGGCAGCTGGTCCGGATTCTCCTCCGACTGCGGCGGTTCCTTGATCAAGATCTCGAACTTTCCGATTCCGGGGTTTCTGTTGACTTCTGTGATTCCGGTGAGTTTTCTTCTTCTACTTATTCTGATTCTTGGTCGAGCAGGGACCGTAGGGCCCGTTTGTTTTGGCATTATTTTTATATATATATATATATAATTAATATTTATTATTTTATATTATTATTAAATTAAATTATTAGAAAAAAAATTAAATAATTTTTTAAACTTTAAATTATAATTATTGAAACCTTAATTTTAATAAAAAAATATTAATTTACTCCCAATCAAACGGCCCTAATTGCTTTAGTCTTTTCTTCTAAATTATCTGTTTTAGATTCTTATTCATTTTCGAGGTTTTATTGCTCTAGATCACGATCTTTCTTGTGATTATGGTATTTTCCATTGTTTTAAAGCAATCTTTTATATTTTCTCTACTATTTTTCTTTATCGATTTCCTCGATTTGAACAACTTAGGAATTAGACCGATTATAATGGCCTCCTCCTTGTTAGAATCACGTTGCCAGGGAGAACACCTTGCAAGGCCAATCTCGTTGAGATCACCGCCTCCTGCGATCTCTCTCCTCCTCATCTCCATCGACAAGTTTCGTTTTTGTGTGCGATTTTCTTGTTATGTGCGTTGCGGGTTTATTTGGTTTCCTCGCATTGGAACGTGTGAATGGTTGGGGGTCTTCCGAGGCACGACTCTGTTTCGTCTTCTTTGTTTGGAAGAGATGCATTTGAAGTCTGGACTTCGAAGAGACGGCAAGATAGAGCATATAGACGGCAAGATATATGGCCAACCTGCTATACAATAAAATAAGCATAAAAATATTATCCAAGCATAGAGCATATATTTTGGCACAATAGTGTAAAAATATCTTTTTATGAAGCAATAAAGGAATTCTTCACTCCCTTTTTTCTCAAGGGGTGTCACATCAAGGGCCAATTAAATTGAAATCCTAACATAAATGATTTTCAAGTGGCACAACAATGATCAAATTATAATTTTTATCAAAATTGGTTATATTTAATGATGTCCAAGATTTCTTGTAATCGACTAAATCGACGCAACACATATTTCCTAATCCACTTCAGGTAGTGCCATCAGCAACCTTTGTCACAATTTGGTCAACCATAACTCTCAAACTGAATGGATGGGATTTTATGAAAAGTAAAATAGTAGGTTCAAGTTATAAATTATGGTTTCATATTAGCCTAGTGCAGATATGATGGCCAGAGCAATTTTTAGATGTGTATTTCTGTATTCTTAAAAGAAATACAAGAAGCAATATAGAAACTTTGCCCCACAAAGTCCCACCAAATAGTCAACCAATAAAAAACATTCTAACTCTCCTACCTTCTAAATATCAGTAAAATTTAACCCAAAGCTTATTTGCTAGAAAAAGAAAGATTTTGAAAACGAACAAGATCATGAATTTGCAAAAAAGATTTTGAAGATGTTAAACAAGAGGAAGATTTTTAAAAACAATGAACATTTATATATTTTTGATGTAGAATACCAAAAAACTCGAAACATATATTTTAAAAAATGGAACATAACAAAAACACTTGTAGTAAAAAAAAATTTGAAACATAGCTAAAGAAGAAAATGCCAAAGAAGCTTGAAACATGAACAAAATAAAAAAATGAAGAATTAAAGAGAAAATACTAAAACTTGAAACATAGTCAAAAATATGTTAGAAGTTAAGAGAACATAGTTAAATTGAAATAAAGAAAAGGTATAGAAGTTAAAAGAAAATAACTGAACTGAAACAAGGAAGAAAAAGAAGATACAGAAGATGATGATGGTAAATGTCAAAGAGAACTAAACTGAAACAAAGTTAAACTACACAGTTAACTCGAAAAGTTAAATAAAGAACAAAGTAAAACTGTAGAAGAAAAATACATAAACTGAAACAGTTGAAGAAGAAGAAGAAGAAGTTAAAGAATGAAGTTAATCTGAAGAAGATAAAGAGATGTAAACTGAAGAATCAAGAAAGAAGAGGTCAAAGAGATATGAGATGAAGCCAAGGGAAGAACCTAAAGAGATATGAACTGAAACAAAAGGAAGAAGTTAAAGAAATATAAACTGAAACAAAGTTAAACTAAAGAACATAGAGAGAGATAAACTGAAAAGAAATAGTTGAAGAAGAAAAAAAGTTAAATAAAGAACAAAGTAAAATTAAAGAAACAGAAATATGAACTGAAACAGTGAAAAAGAAGAAGAAACGGTTGAAGAAGAACAAGTTAAAGAACAAATTTAAACTGAAGAAGAAAATATAAACTGAAAAGTTGAACTGAAGAAGATAAACAGATAAACTGAAAAGAAAAAGAAGTTAAAAAGATATGAAGCAAAACAAAGAGAAGAAAGTAAAGAACAAAGTTAAAGTGAAGAAAAAAAGATAAATTGAAATAAAATTAAACTGAAAAAGATAAAAAGATATAAACTGAAAAGAAAAAGAAGAAAATAAAGAGATATAAGCTGAAACAAAGGGAAGAGAAGAAGTAAAAGAGACATAATCTGAAATAAGGGAAGAAGAAGAAGATAAAAAGATCTAACCGGAAAAGAAAAATAAGTCGAAGAGATATAAACTGAAACAAATTGAAGAGAAGATGGTAAAAGATAAAGAGCTACAAACTGAAAATGAAGCACAAGAACACAGTTAAAGCGAACAAGAAGAAAAATGAAGAAAAAGGACACAATTGAAGTGAAGAAGAAGAAAAATGAGGCAAAAGAATATTGTTAAAGTGAAGAAGAAAAAGATATAAAATGAAACAAAGAAGCACAAAATTAAAGACCATATTTATACTGAAGAAGAAGATATAAACTAAACTGAACCAAAGAAGAAACAGATTCACATGAAGAAGAAGAAAAGGGCATTGGAAATCTAAAACCAAACGTAAAAAACTAAAACAACATGAACTAAACATAAAACAGAAAACTAAGTTAAACAGAAATAAAAAAGAAGAAGAAGAAAATCTAAACCCAAACATAAAAAAGGAACTTAGAGAAGGAAAAACTATAAAATATAAAATATAAAAAACTTGATGAAGAAAAGTGAAAAAACTAAAACATATAGGAAAATCACATCATGGCATTCAAAACCACCTCCTGAATTACAGCATTATGACAAGAACTAGTGTCATTAGGAATATGGTAACGTGTCTCTGGACTGTATTAAAACACAATTTTGGGCCTATAATAGAAAACGACTGCTTAGACCAAAATGATAAAGCATAGAAATCAACAACTTAAAATAGCACGAGATAAAGGTACAGCCCCATTAACCTCTCTCCCCCTCTCACACACAGAAAGACTGAACGAAACAAGACAAAACAAACCATCCGAGAGCCCTCTTCACATCCATTTGTAGACAACTCCAACAAAATAAAAGAACACAGCGAATTAGCCAA
The DNA here is from genome assembly GCA_005019695.1 of Trichopus zeylanicus subsp. travancoricus. Classification (NCBI taxonomy): domain Eukaryota; kingdom Viridiplantae; phylum Streptophyta; class Magnoliopsida; order Dioscoreales; family Dioscoreaceae; genus Trichopus; species Trichopus zeylanicus. The sequence goes on from RXID01022129.1 coordinate 390,186, forward strand.
AAAACATAGAGATACTCTAATTTATAAAGACCAGAAAACTTTCAAGAACAAAAGATAAGTCTTATGGCTAAATCTAACCTTACCACCCCTGCAACTCCATTAGAAAAAAGGCCTCTTCAACATATACCAACCCCCTTGGCCCTCTATCTCATGTATCTTTCTCCCCCTCTCTTCAAATTTGTTCTAATTCCTAAAGGCAATTCTAGTCGTTCTATTTCTGGTTGTTCAAATTGAGAAAACAAAGAAGAAAACAGTAGAGAAAAGAAAGAGATTGGTTTAACTTAAAGGGAAACCAAAACTGCGAATTTAGAATAAGAAATTAAAAAAACAAAGGTACCCGATCAGCCTCCAACGCCTCCAAATCCCGCCCACCTAATCACAATATGAAACAACAGAAGAAAAGAAGAAGAAGAAAAAAAAAGAAGGATCAAAATCCGGAAGAAACAGGGGAAGAAGAAACCAAGAATTTACCCAGAATCAGCAGAGTCGACAGAAACCGAATCGGAAGACAAGAAACTCACGGAAGCACATCGCAATCACGAACCAGAATTCGAAGGAAATCAATATCTTGAAGCCATAGAAACCAAGGAACCTCCTCCGCCGGTGGAGAACCAGGATCGCCGTCGGAAACCATAGAGGCGCAGTCAGATCACCGCTGGTCCGCAAGAAGACGGGGAGGACGAAGGGAAAGGGAAACTCGAGGATCAGGAGAGGAAGTGGGTATGGATCTGCAGCTCAGGTTCGATGGCGGAGGAGAAGACGAGGCTCATTGGCGGAGACCCCTAGAAACATTATGAATTTCACCCAGACTCAAATTTTAATTAAAAATTATAGAATAGAAATTTTAAATTATTCTAACTATAAAAAATTTATCAAATATATAATTAATATAAAAAAAAATTTAAAAATAACCACAATTATTCAAAATCCTACACAAACAATAACAAAATAGTCTCAATTATAATAAACATTATGAATTCACAATATCATTAATGTTTTAAATAAAAAATTATAAAATAACCCCTAAAATTATTATAATTATAATGATTTAACAAATGCAAATTTTATTTTTAAAATTATATAATTATTCAGAGCCCCATAAAATCAATAACAAAGTAGTCTTATGTATTCACATAACCATCATTTTTTAATGGTTCACTTTAAACTTTTTAAACAAATTTAAAATTCAATTGGTCGTTTGTTTAAGGCCCATTGGGTTTTTGAAGAAATTATAAATGATTTTTTTAGTGTGCTCTGCTCGTGAGTCCAATGGGCCTTCGTCGTGTTGAGAGTCGTACATATCACTGGCCTCTGTTAATCTCAATCTTAATCAGGGTATAATTAAGTTTTTAAAAAATTTGACTAGACTAGTAAAATAACTATTTTGCTTTTCTGTAAAGCAACAAATGAACATAAAGTCAAGATTATGTAAAATTTTAAATTAGTGTGAAAATTAGCACCTTGTTTGGTTGGAGACTAAGGCCCGTTTGATTTGGGATGATGATCATAATCAACCTATTTTATAATTATTTTTTTTCTTACAAAATTAATATTACTTATTCTACGTTATTATTAAATTAAATTATTATTAAAAAATTAAATAATTTTTTGAACTTTAAATTATTGAAGCGTTAATTTTAATAAAAATATATTAATTTACAAAAATGTTCATTAACCCTTATCTTGATCCTGATCATAAATCAAACGGTGCCTAGGAGTAGAAATAACCCACCTAAAAATTCAAATTTTTTATTAAAAAAATTAAAAATAAATAATTTAATTTGCTATTAAATTAAACTATTATTTTAAAAAATTATTTTTTTTAACATCAAATTAATGTAGGTCAATTTTTGTAAAAAACACTAATTTTAAAAATATTCTACTATTTTTTAGTCATAATATTTTAAATCATTTCAAAACTTGTGGAATCACCAAAATAATTAAAAAAAGACTAGAATTGATTAAAAAATATAAATTTACAAGAGTAATTATAATATTTTTAGAAGCAAAGGTGTAATCAGAAATGTTTCTAAGGGCATACAAGGAAAATTTCCTTTTAATTTAGTAAGGATAATTTTGGTAATATATTTGGCCCTTTAAAATTATACCTTATTGAGATTACTATATATATCTATAGTTATGACAAATGGACGAATTTAGTCGGTCACGTTTTAATAAACAAAACTATCCCTAACTTCTAATCTATAATGGTATATGATAATTAAGAGTTTTTTTTATATTTGAAAAATAAATTATTTACTATAATAATCAATCAATCGATGCATATTTATTATAATTAAAACACAAGTTGCATGTATAATAAGTGAAAAGCATTCATAAATATACAAACTATTCTAGGTTTTAATATTTTTGGATTACTTAAAAATACGCACGTTACATATGTCCATATACTAGTATAATTTATTTACATTTATCATTAATATAGTAAATTTATATATATATTTGTTAATATTGTATAGTTAAATAGTTATTATATTATAAAAAAAAATAGTGTTATCTAAAAAAACTTAAATATAATTTTTTTTAAAATTAAAGATACAGCCGAATGTATTTTCTCATGTCAATGACTTCTTACATACAAGAAATTGATACAACTATCAAGGCAATACTTGAGGTGTAATAGATGTATAAATTAATAAACAGAGACTTCCCAAAAAATTTAAAATAATATAAAATTGATAAAAAAAAAGGATAATAAATTAATGAATGATATTCAAATATATTTCTCACATAAATGTTCTCAATGCTAATGATGAACCATTCAAACTTTCTAATAAATTAGAAGTGAAAATGAAATAATTTATTCACATTAGATATTATATTTCTCGACATAATTTTATATAATTTAATTTACAATAACATCGAGAAAATACTTGGAGCACTCTATTTAAATTACAACTGTACATCCTTTTCTTCCAAAGGAATGAGTGCACTACTTGTGAATTTTCCTGATTTGTTTGTTTGATCATTTGCTTGATTGTCCTTTGAATCTGCATATAAAAGGATCTGTACTTGCTAAATTCTTGCAAATATATAAAAATAAATGTATACATAGAAAGAGAGAGGAGTTTCTGCAATACAAGTGCAGATGGCCTGCTCCCATTTCTGTTCAACCACAAGCTTCAACATGCCAACTTTCAAGTTTGGGAAATAAGCGATGCATGAGTTTGTATTAGAAAAGAAAACCAAACGAAACACAAAACATTACAGAACACCCAATTTGTACATAAACAGTAAGGCACAAACCCAGCTGCAAATCTTTATTCATGACCAGACTTGTTGCAGCTGGGAACTCACAGGAATTCATATAACACAAAGGTGGCTGTGGCCGCCGCCGATGCCGGCTGGTCCAGAAAACAGCTGCAGGGTCCTGCTGGGATTTACCTGAAGAACGCCTGGCTGATCTGAAGGCGGAATGTTTAGTAGTTAAACATCATTATAAAAAAAAATAGCAACTGAATTGAAGTGAGGAACGTGAAGTAATTTCAGCTAGCAATATGCGTGAGAGCCATGCTAGCAGTGAATTTTTTTTATTTTTTTTATTTTTTTGTGGAATCATTTCTAGTGGAATTTGAAAACAGGCAAACAAGAAGCAGCGCCGAAGGCCAGAAATGTAGTAGCAATCGTTCGAATTAGTCCGCTGCAACCAGTGGATACTGAATCAAAAGAGGCGCATAAGTTTAATTATTGATTATTTCGTAGATTTGATTATTCAGAAGAAGCAAGCAAAAAGATCTCCCAACAAAATCGCAATTTGCAATTCAAATTCGGGTTCGATAAAATGTCTGAAAGAAACCGAGGAAGAACGGATACGAAATGCCAAATTAAATGCTTAGAAAATCAACGGGGGAAAAAGAAAGTAGAAAAAGGAACTCACTTGACATTTCTTGGACCTGCTCGGGAGTGAGCTTGGCGGAGAATCCGCTGGCCGCGTGAGTGTAGCTGTAGATCAGCGCCTCCTTCGCCGCCTCCTCGCTGCCCAATCCATCCACAAAACAGAACCTCAAGTTCTCAGCCCCAAATCCCTAAAGCTAAGAGCACAATCTCGAACAGAGAGAGAGAGAGAGAGAGAGAGAGAAATTCGGAAAGACCTGCCAACGACGGAGGCGAGGGTGCGGAGGTGGAAGGCCTCGGGCTGCTCGTTCTCCGGCGGCAACATGTACACGATGTGCACCGCAGCGCCGCCCTCGTCCTTTGTGGCGTCTTGCTGCCCGTGCTGTTTCTCCTGCTCCTCCGCCATCGACATCGGCTCCGACGATCGCAACAGGAAGAAGAGAGAGAGAACGAAGAAGAAGACGAGTCGCAGCGGAGACGATGCCTTCGCCTTCACGTCTTGGGGGGATTTTATACAGAGGTTTTGGACTGTGGGGTGTGGTCACGGCGGGTGAGATGACCACCGACCCGGGTTTTGTTACCGAAATGTGATATCTGGATTGGCCGAGTTCGGATCACATGGGCCGCTCATTATCGGAACCCGGAGAATGGACCGATGTGAAATTGATGATCAACACATCAGCCTATCAGGTTTAGCATCGCAATGAGATAAAAAGCCACAATGCAATTTTTATTTAATAAAAACAAATTTTGGAAGAAGGTTTAAGCATCACAATGCCATTGAAAACAAAACCATTTTGTCGAAATTGTAATAATTTAAAAAATATTATTTGTCAGAAGTGGGATTTGAACCCACGCTCTCTCACGAGAACCAGAACTTGAGTCTGGCGCCTTAGACCACTCGGCCATCCTGACTTTTTACATTTGTTTCAAATTATTCACTGGAATAAATCCAAATTTTCTATCACTAAATAACCCCCAAGGAAAGGCTTCTGGCCACCGACCTTGAAGAGGACTTCCTTCGAATCCAATGCAAACCGGGTACATCGTCCCTTTTTTGTCATCAATAATAGCAGAAAGAGAAAAAATAAGGATGGGAAGAAGCCTTGTCATTCAAACAAGTTCATAATGGACATGAATGAATGATTAGTCTGATCAATAATTTCAAGCATCACCATGACTCAAAATTAACTCATTTGTGGTTATTGTTGATTCATAATTAAGTGCTTTGCTATCACGTTATCGCTCTAGCAAAATTAATACAAACACCTTGAGGAGGAACAGTAGTTGGACAATTTAATTACAGTGCAGCGGCTCTAAATTGATCTTCACTACAACATAAAGATACCATCCTGAAAAAGAAGAAACTTGATTCAGTGGTGATCACTGAACCATACATAAGCCAAGCAAAAGAGGCTGATAGTTTGTAACACAATCGATGAATAAAAACTTACATCTCTAACAGCAAATTTGTCAAAATGATTCAGTGGCGGAAGGACCCATTGTGATGTATAAGTAGGAAATCTCCCATGATCATTGTCCTCAGCTGTTCCATCTGAATGATCAGTAATTGAAAGAAATGCTCACAAATATGGTTAAAAATATCAAAGGAGACTAGTGCGTGCACAGGTACAAAAATTAACAATAAACATGTGTCTCAGCAGAAGTGTGAGGACAAACCTGATTCTCTCAGGAGTACCCTATGTGTTATAAACGACTGCACAAAAAATATGTAACATTTCTTAGAAAAGGTCTTCTGTGCTCAATTACCTTCATATGCTTTAATACCAAAATTTGAGGGACTATGCCTATGCTTCACTATGAAATGGCTGAGAGAGGATTCAGGAATTATTAAAATGTGCCCGTATAACCCAAGGCCCCAAGAATAGTTTGTTGTTAAATGACATTAAAATGCAAAACAAAATGCTTACAAAAGGTAACTGAGTATGATTTTTAACCTGCCATGCCAAAGGCATATACTCACGATACAAGTACTTCCCAGTTTCCCCAGTCAAAGATCTCCATGGTGTCTCATCTTGCAATGACCACTTCCCTCCCCTAGTGCAGAAAGGGTGACCATTAGTTAATTCCTAAATTTGGAGACAACCAAGATAGAAGTATCAAGAGTTGAGCCATAAAATCTACAGCCAATGTAAAGTCATAAAGCCTGCCCCAAGTTGTTATTGTCTATAAACAATTTAGACAAGAAAATCAATGTTACTGGTGAAAAGTCAAGATGATAGCAAATACATGTGATAAGGACATGGTCCCAATTTTCCAATAGTGAAAAATAATAAGGGATATTCCAAACCATTAAGTCAAATTCACTTATGAATGATTCTGATAGTGTTTAATAATGTTGAAGAGATTCAAGTGCAAAGCAAACAAATGGAAAAAAATATCAATTTGATTGGTTAAAGCATTAATTATTGAAGAATTCATAATTTCATACAAATTCCACATGAATTCCATGAAAATGGAATTGAAAGTTTGCATTACCCACACCTATTTTTGTCACTCAAGGTTTCAGCTCCAAAAATTGTGGCCTTTGTTGCCAATACTAACATGGGTTGCACTTGCAAAACCCTACGAATTTCATCGACAATTGCTTCTGTCAAACTCTGAAGTGATAGGGTATTCCTAGAAAACACAACATTTTTGGATGAGTAATCGCCGGATGAAAAAAAAAACAGTTGAAATGTTTGTCGATATTGAGAAAATGGATGTAACAATGGTATATTTCACAGTACAGTGTATTGCTTTCCTACCTTCTATTATCACCTAGTTGCAAAGGTTGATAGGCTCGATCAATCCAATAATAAGCTCCAACGCTGGAATACTTAAAATGAGACAATAATTCTAAAGATATCTAAAAACAAAATTAAACCCAGATAAATATACAAAAAAAGGTAATATGCCAGTATTATCTAATCGATACTTCAAGAAAAAAATCAAAAAATCAGAATTGATGACTAACCTATCTATCATAAGAAAATGAAAACTTGTGCCAAGAACTTCAGATTCCTTTTGTGAATGATGATGCATTGTCTGCAAAAGCTAAAAAAGCCATATAAGGGGAACACACAGTAGGAGTATGACAGGATTTGCACTTTTGATTCCAGAAAGGAGTATAAAAGTTGAAACAGAATTTCATGCCTTCAAACTGAAGTATTGTTCATGATTAATTCCTAATGTAGTGACGTGAATAACACAGATGAGTTTCACACTAGTCCTGCCAGGTGCAAAACGGTGCTCACACTACGAGTCCAGGCTACAATGATGATGCATTTTCTTTGGATGCATTCACTAGGGAGGAAATCATGCTACCAGTGCAATCTATCATGAAGGAATGTAGACATACTTGCCTTGAGAGCGGCTAAGAATTCCAATGTACTATAACAACGCACATACAAGAACCTCCTCATACAAGCAAAAAATAATTCATCATCAAAGGAGCCACAATTTCCAAGTGGTGAATCTAAGTTCTGTGCACCTTCATTTGATCCCCAGGAGGCATTCTTTGCTGATCCTGCAAAAAGTTATCCAAACTCAAACACGTGGGCAATGACCATGATTCTAACACTTGATAATTCAAAACCGATTCCCAATTTATTAATGTGATTGCAACATTATTGAAAACAATATACCATCCACTGTATTTACTAAATCCAGCTAATGGTCATCAAATGAGACAGAGAGATGAACCAAACCAAATGAAAACCTTCAATCACTTCATAGTCTATTTTCAGCTGGAAAAGTAAAATAGCCAAATTAAAGACTCACCCATCATTAGCAAATTAACTGAATTCTACAGAAATCACATTCGGAAAAAACATAGGCAGCACAATTGAATGGCAAAGGATTTAAGCAACAAATTTCAAATTTTTTAGCAATTGAAAGAACTCAATCGCATGCATCACACCCAAACAGTAACCATAACCCTAGTCTGCCATCACACTAAAATTCTACAGTACCAGTAGAGGTCACGGAGGGAAACACTGAGCTCACCAAAAGCTTGCATTATTCGATTTTTCAAAATCATTGTAAGCCGAAGAACGTCAAACCGGCAATCAAGATCAAAATACATCACCGCGCGTCCGAGCCCCCCAAAATGCACCCCCTTCCACTCCTTCGGCAGCACGCAATGCACAACCGCCTGCACAAAACCATCACCTCCTCGATTGGAAATCAGAAGGAACAAAGAAGCGAATAATTTCAAAGGTTTTATACCTGCAATAAAACCTGGGACTTGGCGGAGGGAGAGGACCCGGCGATCTCGACGACGTTGCCGGCGCGGAGTGGGACGCGATGAAGAGGAGGGACCACGACAGCAGGGCGAGAGGCCTGGAGACGCGCGAGCATCTCCGTCGCGGTCTCGTCGCAGGAGATCCAGGCCCTGGGATCGCCGGCGGCCATGGCCAGGGTTTCCAAGAGCGCGGGTTTTTTCGTCGGAGAAGAGGAGGGACGATATCGGATTCGAGCGAAGATCTGCTTCGGAAGGAATATTTGTTGGAATAGACTGTAGGTCCGGGCCCGGCCGGGCCGGCTTGAGATTGTCTCACCACCTCAGCACTTTAGGATTGGGTGTCCCCACTTGTAGTCACGTGATATTCCACGTGCTGAAGCATCAAACGTACGTGCTAAATGGTGGCTGCATGGACTGCACCATCTTCAACAAGGCGCAGGTGGGCCAGGCGATGGTGACCAGACCGCGTTATCCGCTACGGGTCATTTGCAAAGAAACACCTCTATTTTAAATATTTAGAAATAATAAATTTGTATGGTATTATGTCACTTTTTACCAATAATCTACCTGCAATTTTACTTTGAATAGAAACTAAATACACCACATTATCCAATTTGATATTTTTGTGATATTACACACTATGCATAACTTATAATTTCAATTTTTCAGTGCATATAATTTCTGAAAGACTATGTGTTATAAGCAACTCTGTCTAAATTTGAATACACTTGTCGGTTAGTATTCATTTATTATTATTTTATTTTATATTTTTTAATCATTAATATGTTATAATTAATTTGAAATTGTGTAGCAACCAATGTATAATGTATAACAATATATGAACATCATATATTATATATTGTACTAATATATCATAATATTATTTTGTATTATTAATTTTACACTAATATAAGCTTGGTGATTACACTCATTTACTTTGTGATCATGAGTTTAGTTAGGAGTGTGCATTTGATTTATTTGGTTACCGCACCAAATAAATTGAATCCACAAATTCAATTTTCAAAACTTGAGAATCAAATCAAACCAAATTGATCCAAAAACTAAACTGAAATTGAACCAAAATAGTTTTGTTCAGCTTGATTTAAACAAAAATTAAATTAATAATTAAATTTAAACATATACATATAATTTGTAATCAGAATTGAGTATATTTAATCATAAAATCAAAACTTATATTAGATATATATATATATAGATATATATATAGATAATAATAATAATATAATAATAATAATACATTGAGATAAAATATAACCAAATTAATAGTGAATTGAAATCATATATGTATATTGAACCACTAATCAAAGTAACTAAAATACGGGTATCAAAACCATCATTTAATATAATGTCACTAAAGTCAAAATAGGACGTGGGGATTACTCATTTTGCAAATACTCACTCTAAGATGGATAAAAAAATATGATAAGTTCGGTCCATGTGTGGAGATAATCGAATATTTATGTAAACTAATAAATAATAACTCCTGAATATCAATCTCTATGAATATAAAATTAGGGGCAATCAGTTATGGAAAGTCCAATGTAATTAAGACTAAAATCATATAATCCAATATACATCCAAACACTCCTTCAACTTATAAATTCTTGGCATTCATGAAAATAATGAATTAATACCTAATTATTTTTCTCTATTGGAGTGACTGTTCCCAAAATGTTTTTGATAGTTTCTTTTACAATTTTTTCCTCTCATAGATTAATAGAAGAGCATTTTAGTGAATCAAAATCCTAAAGAATCTATTGGACCAAACTTGGCATTGAATCAGACCTCATCAACATATACTATATATATGTCTGTGTGTAATATTTTAGTTCGGTTCAATTTGATTTTAACGATTTTCAAAAAATCAAACTAAAATTGAACTAAAAACCAAATCTATTTTACTTTTAAAATCAAATAAAAAAAAAATTAAATAGTCCAAACCAAATTAATTATTTGGTTTCGATTCAGCCAGTTTATTTGATTTAATATGAAATAATACATAACTCAAAGTTTATTTTTTAAATTTTTTAATACATTTGCAAGCTTTTTCTCTTAATTGCTGCGAACCATAATTTTAGTTAGACTCATCTCCTGTTGCAAATGACAAGAGTTGAACTGGAATCAAGTATAGAAAACACAATATCATCGTTTTTTTTTGCAAATATTGGCAAAAGTTAGGATTACCCACAATTAATAATCAATGCAGGGCGTTCCATGCAAAAATCCCAAACAGTGTTCCTCGATTCCCGTCACCGTCGGTCCTTGCTCTCCGCCAATAAAAAATCAATAGCAAAATTCAGAATAAAAAAATATAAATTAATCCCAGCTCCATCTCTTCGATGCTTACAAATAAAAATCCGAATTAAATAAATACAAAAAGCAAAACCTCGATCCCCGATGCTGAAGAACGACGCCGGCGACACCGTGGCTGCCGGCGGCGAGACCCCTCCTCCTCCTCCTGCTGCCGGAGACCCCGCGCAGCAGCTCAAGAAGTCCCGCACCATCACCTCCAGCGACGGCTTCCAAGGACCCCTATTCCCCTCCGTCCGCCGTTCCTCCACCTCCCCCATCCCCACACCACGGCGCCTTACTGTCGCCGTCGAAGACCCCTCCGACACCCCCGCCGTATCCGCCGGCGGCGGTGTGCTCGACCGCGACTGGTGCTACCCTTCCTTCCTTGGTCCTTACCCGTCCCGCCCTCGCCTGCCGCCGACGCTCAGTAAAAAGCCGGATCCATTGCCCATCCCGTCGCGGCGAGCTCCGGCGTTCCAGAAATCGGCGGATCAGGTGGTGAAGGCCAAGCCGCCGGTCTCTGGTGAGGAGGAAAACAAGAAGGAGCTGAAAGGGCCGGTGGTATCTATTCCGCCTCCCCGGCCTCCGGCGCGTGGATCTCGCCAGTTCCACAATTCGTTGATTCTGTTTACTGTTAATACTCCGGAATTTTATTCTTTAGCTCATTTTTCCTACAAAGTTTCCATTTCAATTTGATTGCTTAATCACTGCATCTTGACCCTGTTTTTTTTAACGCATTTCTCCTGTTAATTTTATCTTTGCAGCTTGTCCTCATTTCTATCTCATGCGCTGGCATTGGAATCTCGCAGCGAATGAGAATTTTGGAACTAGAGGTAGTTCTGCCTTTTCCATGGATTTCTCTTCTGGATATTGCTGAAAGTGCATAAAAATATTGTTCTTGACGTTCTCTCTTTGGCAGGAAGAGATAATTAACATTCGTAGGATCTGCAGTGGAGGTGCTGATGATCACCTTGGCGCCGAAAATTTTCAGTTTGAGGATAGGGATTTTATTTCGTATTTTCATAGTTTTGATAGCAGAACTGTTGCTCTGTACACCGTAGTGCTCTCTCTAGCAACACCTTTTTTTCTATTCAAATACCTAGATTGCATTCCGAGAATAAAGTCCCCTTCCACGGATTTGAAGAATAAGGAGGAGGAGGTTCCTTTGAAGAAGAGAATTGCATATAGGGTAGATGTGTTCTTCTCTATGTATCCATATGCAAAGCTTCTTGCCCTTCTTTTTGCAACAGTGCTTCTCATTGGATTTGGTGGATTGGCATTATATGGGGTTAGCGATGGTAGTCTCTCTGAAGCTCTCTGGCTGTCATGGACATTTGTGGCAGATTCAGGGAACCATGCCGATAGGGTTGGTGTGGGGCCAAGGATTGTTTCAGTGTTGATCAGCTCTGGGGGAATGCTGATATTTGCCATGATGCTTGGCCTTGTGTCAGATGCAATCTCTGAGAAGGTTGATTCTTGGCGTAAGGGAAAGAGTGAGGTGATTGAAAGGAATCACATTCTAATTCTAGGGTGGAGTGACAAATTGGTAAGTTCTTCAAGCAAGTGTTGCATTGTGCACAGCCATTTAATTTCCTGGAGCACCAATATAGTAAAGTGGGAATGATTGTGTCAGTACATGTAGTGAATACTTATGCAACTTCTCCCATTGCAGGGCTCCCTTCTTAAGCAGTTAGCAATAGCAAATAAGAGCATTGGTGGTGGTGTAATTGTTGTGCTTGCAGAACGTGACAAGGAAGAAATGGAGATGGACATAGCAAAGCTTGAATTTGATTTCATGGGAACATCTGTCATATGTAGGAGTGGTAGTCCTCTCATCCTGGCTGACTTAAAAAAGGCAAGCCTGGCCAATATTTTTGTGTACTACCAAATTCTGTTAGAATTTCTTCAGTTCATGACATCTGGTTGTTTGACTTCAAATGCATATCAACAGGTTTCAGTTTCTAAGGCCCGTGCCATCATTGTCTTGGCAGCTGATGAAAATGCAGACCAGGTCAGTTACCTTTATTATGTTTCATTAGGAGCAACAACCTTTTCTGAGTATTGTCTCACTTTGTTTGCTATTTCATATTCTCCTTAACCAGAGTGATGCCCGGGCTTTGCGAGTCGTGCTGAGCCTTACTGGTGTGAAAGAGGGCTTGAGGGGTCACGTTGTTGTAGAAATGAGTGATCTTGATAATGAGCCTTTGGTAAAGCTTGTTGGGGGAGAGCTCATTGAAACAGTTGTTGCTCATGATGTGATTGGGCGGTTGATGATACAATGCGCTCTCCAACCCGGTCTTGCACAAGTTGGTTCAATCTCTATCTCCTTATTTAAGTGAGCATCTTTTTGGAAAAATTATGTGAATTTAACCAGTTCTTGAGTTTTCAATGCATTTTTTTATGGAAAAAAATTATGTTTTTTATATCCTCAGTCTAACTGTTCATAACATGGTTTATTTTCGTGAGTTTTAGTATGGTATCCAGCTAAACTGCTAGTTTCTGTATTTTGTTTTGTAGGTAGATAGCTGTGTTTTATATTGCTTAGACCGTCTTTAGATAGCTCCCAAAGCCTTTTGTGCAAATACAATGAAAATGCACTAGTTGTGTTCAAGTCTTGTAATGTTGTGGCTGCACTTCTCTTGCAAAGTCCTAGATCATCATTTTGACAACTCTGTAATGTGGCATTTACTACAGACTGCTTATGATTAACAATTTAGGTTGTTTTTTGTCCATCACCATATGGTTGTTTTTTTTTTCTGACAAGTGGCCATATTAAGGACGAATTCATTAAATAGTTTTCACTTGTTTTTGGGGTTCCAATAATTTGGGTCTAGCAGTATCATTCTATTTCCTTTTTCTTTGCAGATATGGGAAGATATTTTAGGATTTGAAAATGCTGAGTTTTATATCAAGAGATGGCCTCAGTTGGATGGCATGCATTTTGAGGATGTTTTAATTTCATTCCCTGATGCAGTGCCTTGTGGAGTTAAGGTTGCTTCCATTGGTGGGAAGATCCTGATAAATCCAGATGATGATTATGTCTTGAAAGAAGGTGATGAAATCCTTGTAATTGCTGAGGATGATGATACCTATTCACCTGGGCCTTTGCCACAGGTAAGCTGCCCTAAATTTTGCTGACATGACCCATTCTCTATAACATGTCCTGCAAGTCAGTGGTAGTGATGCTTTCCACCAGGCATCCATCATTTTTCTCTTTTGGTGAGTCTGCTTCAATTATATGGTTGCATCTGCTTCAATTATATGGTTGCATATGGTGTGTCTACCTCTTAGATATCTATTTTTTGTGGTCGTGAATTTTTCTCTTTGTTGTTCTGTTGCCTCAGACATAAAATCTGCTTGCCTCAGGTACGGCGAGGTTTTCTTCCTAGTGGTTCCAACCCTCCTTCTAAATATCCAGAAAAAATCTTATTCTGCGGCTGGCGACGTGACATAGATGATATGATTATGGTAAGATGATTCATGTACAATATATAATTTAATAACCTTAATGGATGCTGGTGTTTCTGCTACAAGATTGAGTTACATTTGTGTATACAGTCCTCAATGCTTTCACATACATATTAATTGCTTGTGTTGGCAATATAGGACTTTTTTTCCTTTAAGCTGTTAACTCAGATCATGTTCATATTCGCCATTAGATTGTTACTTTTTTTCTGAACATCTTTGTTCCAACCATCTTAATTTTGACTTCTTCTCTTAGGTGCTTGAGGCTTTTTTGGCCCCGGGATCTGAATTGTGGATGTTCAATGAGGTTCCGGAGAAAGAACGAGAAAAGAAGCTGATAGATGGTGGGCTTGATCTTTCGGGATTGTCTAACATTCGACTTGTCCACAAAGAAGGAAATGCAGTCATTCGTCGACACTTAGAAAGCCTGCCTTTGGAAACATTTGATTCTGTGAGTATGCGTTAAGTTTAGCAGAAGTGTGGAGTGATCTTGAACTGTCTATGGCTATCCCAGTAGTTATAGAGAGGTTATAGAAGAGGACAGGAAAAGGAAAGTTGATTTGAAATTATGGGACTTCTTATGGTGGTTGTAACTTTCTACAGAATTTAATCAGGTTAATATTTAACAGTAGGATAGTTGGCCTATCCTCAGAAAGCCCTTGTGTTTTCTCCAGTGCCTTTATAGCTTAAATTTGACTTTACCCTTTAATGGATATAGTCAACATTATTGTTTATAGAATATAAACATTTGGGATTTATAACAAATGTTGTGTAGACAATGGACTGACTTTAACCACAGTGAGGTGCAAGATGTCCATCTTATGTATTAGAACTTTCTGATTTTTCTGTAATAAAGTAGGCTGCTTGATTTCAGGGAGAAATGCTTAGTTAAACTAAAACCTCATATTAATCGAACTTTCCAAATGTGAAATGTCTCTTAATTATGTCCTATGCTAACTATGAACCAACAGATATTAATCCTTGCAGATGAGTCAGCTGAGGACTCCATTGTCCATTCTGATTCACGATCATTGGCCACCCTTCTCTTGATTCGTGACATTCAGGTATTTACTGGTTAAGCTTAGGAAATCACTTGCCTGTTATATTTCCATACTCCAGATTCTCTCTTTGATTTTGAAATGTTCAAGTCAATGATTCTCGTCCTTCAAGTTTATATTATTCTTATGTTTCTCATTATGTTTTGCTTCAACAGTTGCACTGCATTTATCTTTATCATTGTCATTATGTTCTGTTCATTCATGACAATGAAGACATTTCTCGCAATACTCTTTGGATGAGCGCTATAAAACTGATCATGGCATCCCTTAGACTTGATTCTTTTTCATCATACAAGTTACACTTGTTTTCATGTGTTTGAACTTGTTCCTCCGTAGGATATTGATATTGATATCTTACCATGTCTTCACCATAGGGTTGTATTAGAACTTCAATAATTGATATTGTTGTTTACTAATGGCAATTTTTTCGGTTGAGAAGGACCATCTGGGTATAAGACAAATGAAATAACAATATCCACCAAGTTGGATCACAGATGTCTAAGTTAACAGCTTCTAACATTTCTGTCATCACAGTCCAAGCGTCTTCCATCCAAGGAGGCAACAACAAACAGTTTACGATTTGCTGGTTTCTCACACAGCTCTTGGATCCGTGAGATGCAGCAAGCTTCAGACAAATCGATAATCATCAGCGAGATCTTGGATTCCAGGACCAGAAACCTGGTATCAGTTTCCAGAATAAGTGACTATGTATTGTCAAATGAGCTGGTCAGCATGGCACTAGCCATGGTTGCTGAAGACCAGCAAATCAACCGGGTTCTTGAAGAGCTCTTTGCCGAGGAGGTACCTTTAATCCAATTGTCTTCTACACATTAAAACTAACAAAGTCATCCTGAAAGAAATTTCATGGACATGAATATGAAACTGAATTCACTCTGTTCAGAATCACTAAATATTGTTTGTATTTATGGCAGGGAAATGAACTGTGCATCAGACCTGCAGAATATTACTTGTATGACCAAGAAGAACTATGCTTCTACGACATAACGCTTAGAGGCCGTGAGAGGCAGGAGATCGTTATTGGATATCGCCTTGCCAATACAGAGCGTGCTATAATTAATCCCACTCCCAAGACGGAACGAAGGAAATGGTCCCTTGATGATGTGTTTGTAGTTATATCTCTTGGCAAATGAAATCACTGTCATCACCGCCATCTGTTGCAACCCTTAATGTCATCCTATTGATTCGTAGGAAGGAAATTGTAAAATTAGTTTCTAGTGCAGCTAGTGCATCTCTAATCTATTTAGATCTAAGGTTTGTAGATGATCTGCTTATTCAGTGACTGCTGGCATTCTGTTTTGATGGATGCTGCCGAGGCCATATATTATTGTACAAGAACAGCTGTTCATTTAAATTTCAATCAGAAACAATAGCTTTACATTGTGGCTGCATATTTTTCATTTTTTCTTGTGCTACCTGAGAAGCAATTTTTTGGTAGCACTATTAATGCTCATGCTGCATGTAGAATAAGAGCCATTAATGCTCAATACATATAATAAACAGCTGAAAATGACACCGGATCAGATGTGTAACATTCTCTCAGGCCTAAAAAGTTTACATCATACAACATGACAAATCAGAATCTCTCAGAACACATTCTGCTACTGATATTTTACACACGAAATGCAAAGCACAACAGCGAAAAAAAGCATTATGCAGTTCATCAACTAATGTGGTATTCTCCGCTGGCATGGACCTGCTTCACAGTCTTTTCATACTCGTCTTCGTCCTCTTCCTCTTCCTCTTCCTCCTCTTTCTCCTCCTCGTTCTCCTCCTTTGCCTCCCCTGCTTGCTCTTCCTCCTCTTCGGCCCACCCAAATCCCATGAGGGACCTGGAAGCTGGCGGAGGGTTCCTAGCCTCTGCAACAATCTTCATGATCTCGTCCACGCTCTGAAGGGATAAGGTCAGGGCGGTGTTGTCCCGCTTGTAGTACACTGCCTGCGCCGCCTCCGTAAGCTCCCTGGGCAAGTTCTTCAGGAACCATGGGTGGTTCTTAATCTCCCTAATCGATATTCTCTGCAAAATAATAATCACATTCATTAATAACCCATTATCCGCTAATTAACAACCATAGTTTGCATTGTATACAACATACCCTGGTTGGATTAGCAACAAAGATCCGGGATAGAAGTTGCCTGCAGTCCTGAGAGATATGAACATAATCTGGGATCTTGTACTGCACAGACATTATTCTCTGCAATCCATACAAATAATTCAGATTAAACCAAATAAAATGAAGTTAAGATTGAACAAAAAAAGAGAGAGAGAAAATGATCCAAGAACATTACAGATATAGTTTTCCTGAAATTCTTGGGGTCATCCTGGTCTTCAAATGGGTAAGCTCCAACCAGCATCACATACAGAGTGACTCCACATGACCATACATCCGCCAACTACGCCACCAACCCATTTTCTTCCATTAGAATGTAGAGAAATAAAACTCCATGCAATGCAAATCAAACAAGTTATCTTAACATAGCTATAATAAATGCTTAATTTTGTGTCAATTTCCAAGATAGAACGATATTCTTATTCGTATTGCGCAGGTTTGGTTCGGGATTATCGTGATTAACCCATAATCGCAGTAATCATTTTTCTTAATCCCCGTCAAACGCGATGAGATGCAGAATCGAGACTTGAATTTTCTGTTGGAGCTCTCGCCTAATCCCGTCTCGAAACGCATCAACGTGACGAGACAGGACCCAAAGAGCAACTGGATTGGATATGAATTTTGGTCCAAGCCTAAGAAAAACGCTAACCAGAGATAAACCCAACCCACAACACAAGATAACCATTGACCAAACCACCTTGCAGCCACGTGGCGTGGACACGTGCTGAAAACGCAGCAAGGCCACACCCATGGACTAACTGACCCGCACGTCAAACTCGCACCACCGGATATGGGCCCAGCGCAAAGGCCCAACGGGAATAACTGGTCGGGGATCTGGTTACGTTTTGGGTCCCCTTAGGTGTGAAGACAGAGCAAGGAATTAAAAAACTAAAAGTACAAGTCACTCATGGAAGAAGAAGAAGATACCTTGCCGTCGTACTCTCGCCGGGAAAGCACCTCCGGCGCGATGTACGCCGGAGTTCCCACCGTCGACTTCGGCCTCGAGTGCAGCAAAGAGGACTGCCATAAATCGAAAAAAATCCATTTTCCATCAGATTAAATTGCAAAAAGAAGGCAAGTTTAAGAAAAAATTGATAGAGAATGAGAGAGAGAGAGAAAAAAAAATCACACTTTGGAGTAGCCGAAGTCACAGATCTTGAGACGAGGAGCGGGGCTCCCGTCGAGGAGAGTGTTCTCCAGCTTCAAATCCCGGTGGCAAATTTGCTGATATCCAAAAAAGATTATTTTTTGGGGGTCAATTCTGTAGAAAAAATTGATTTTTCGAGTTTTTTTTTTCCTTGTTTACCATGTGATGGCAATAGCTGACGCCGGAGATGAGTTGCTGGAAGAAATATCTAGCCTAAAAAAATCGGAAAAATTGTTTATTTTTCGTGATAAAAAACAAAGGAAAGATCAAATTTTTGCTCGAAAAAATGAAATAAAACACAATAAAAAACCTCGTCCTCGCTGAACCTTCCGGCGTTGCAGATGCGCTCGAAGAGCTCCCCTCCGGCGGCATACTCCATCACGATCGCTAAATGCGTCGGCGTCAGCACCACCTACAAATCCCCCCCACCCCCGAGAAAAATCACAAAAACCTCAAAATTCCTCTGGAAAAAAACAATTTTATTCCAAACTCTACCTCTTTGAAGCGGATGATGTTGGGGTGCCGCAGCGACCGGTGATTGATGATCTCCCTCGCCACATTCTCGTCAACCTGCAGCTCATCAGTCAATCCTCAATCAAAAAATCCCTAAAAATTAGGAAAAAGTCAGAAAAATCGAACCTTGTGGCCTCGCTGGATGTACTTCATGGCTACAAGCTCCTTGGTCTCCTTGTTGCGCATCAGCCGCGCCACACCAAAGTTCCCTGACCCGATCTCCTTCACCATCTCGTACTTCTCCATCGTTTCACGCTCGAAATAGGATTAAAAAAATCTGAAAATTCGAGAAAAGATCAGAAAATTTGGAGCTTTGAGAGCAGAGAGCTTGGAATGTAGCAGAGTCGGGGGAGGAGGAAGGACGAGGTTGCCTGAAATAGCGGGCCGGCGCACGTGAGAGGCAGGTGGTTCGGATCTGGGTCGGTCCGATGTCGGCGGCGACCCGGATCCGAGTCTGACGCGGTTCGAAGACTTTTATCGGATTCGATTTTATCGGGATGATTCGGATCCGCAAATTCGGCGTTTACTGTGGGAGCAAATTTGTTTATTAAAACGCCCTGAATTCAATTTTGGCTCAAATACCCTTGAAAAATTAAGAAATTACATAATTTCCAATAAAATTTTGAATTTGCATGCACATGTAAATATTCTTGACATAAATGTTAGGATACGGTTGCATTTTTAAAAAATATATTAAAGTTAAAAGTTAAAATATTTATTTTGTAATAATTTTTTTTTTTTTGCGTAAAAAATATTTTTGCTAAATAAAGTGATATTTATTGTGGGGAATATACGCGAGAGAGACAAATAGTAATACCTTCGAAGGCAGAAAAGACTGGTCCCGTGACGAGGGAATGTGTTGATGTGACCTGTTTCCGAGGCAAGAGTGGGTGATCTGGACCGTTGATAGCGTGTGTACTTGTACACCAAATGATTGGGCGATTGCAAAAAAGGGGACCATAAGTCGTATAATTCCGGAGAACCTCTCAATATATACATTGGAAAAAAAGAATCTGGTGATTTGATAATTACGGGATTTTAAATCCGAGAAAATTAATGAAAATTTGCAAATTGTTCCCTATAATTTTATATATTCTTTTACAAATCAATGTTGGCCTATGCTGGTTCCAGGGAGTTTTGCAGAAATATGCCACTGGCGTGGACTTATATGCAAATAGTCGCCAAAAAACAATTATGCAAAAGAACCCCTGGATTAGTTTGTAATTTGCATGTATGGAGTGATGAGTGTGTGGATTATTCTCTGCATGCATGGCCACACGGTAATCGTACTACAAACTGATTGACGACGATTTTGTCTTAGTGTTCTAATTATCGTCATTATCGTCGTTTTCTCTTGCAAACTCCTTCTAATAGATTCTCAAGCTTTGTCTGTAAATAGAGATGAGATGGGATAACGATGTTCTTCAATTTATTTATATATAATAATTTTTTTTACAAATAAATATTGGTTGCATGTGACGTGGAGCCATGGAGGAACCCTAACGCCATGCTGTATTCAATCTCTCCCGTGTTCACATCACATGGATCTGCGGCAGCAACAGTCACTGGGTTTAGTGTTTGATTTGAAATTAAAATCCAATTCTAATATTCTGATTTTTCAATAGAAAAACCTTTAAATAATAATTTGAAAATAATTAACACAAAAACTCAAGGCGTGCGTTGTCTTGCGTGAAAGATTGACCCGAACTAAGATCCCTTCTGTTGCATTCCAGCCCTATTTCAGTCAATATAAAATAAATAAATAAATAAATATAGAATATTTAATTTTTTTGGGATTTCTAAAACATGCGGCTATCTCAGTCTCTTCTTTGTCAGGGTAACATGCCTCCAGCCGACAAGTCAACTTCCATCAGTCTAAAATAGTTAATCATTTTCAGGATGATTTCAATTAATTTTAATACAGATCGAGCATGGATCAAAATACGCGATTTTTGTTGTTTTCATATTATATACGAGAGATTACGAATTAAAAATTTATTGATTTTTTACATTCGAGATGCCATGCAAAACAGAGAAAAAAGCAGCGAGCAATGCATTGTTTTATTCCCCATGGGCATGAACCTGCTTTACCATATTCTCGTACTCGTCTTTCTCATCTTCGTCGTCGTCATCGTCGTCTTCGTCCACCTGGAGAATCCCCCAAGGTACGTGGAAGCCGGCCGAGGGATTATGGCCTCTGCGAAGATCATCACGATCTCGTCGACACTCTGCAGGGAGAAGGTCGGGGCGGAGTTGTCCTGCTTGTAGTACACACCGCCTGCCCCTCCTCCGTCAGCTCTCGGGGCAAGTTCTTCAGAAACCACGGGTGGTTGTTTATCTTCTCAACCGAAGTGAAGCCACTTTCGTCATTTTGGCTGTAGTTATATGTTATAATGTCATCAATGAATTAGTCTTATATTAAATATTAAATAAATAAAATTTAATATATATAATAAAAAATATTAATATTTGATGAGCTTAAGTTTTTTGTGATGGTTTAATATTCGACACATTATATAGATCTAATTTGACACTCTTGCGATTTCTTAATAAGTGATAACAGAGTATTAGGTTCGAAATTATGCAAACTCTTAAAACTGAAATTACTTTGATGATGTGAATTAAATTGAGTCATATGTTAGTTTTACGATAAAGACCGATGAGAGGGCGCGAACGTGAGGCCGACACAAGAGCGCGAGTGCAAGACCGATAAGGAGGTGGGCACGAGAGGTTGATGTGAGAATATGAGTCATACAGTGAAAATGATTAACTAAAAGAGTTTTTAATTAAAATTATTAAATTAATGTGTTCAAATTATATTTTTTTAAAAAATTTATTATAATATTATATATGATGAATTAATCATATATAATAAAATTTAATATATATAATAAAAAAAGACTCGTATATGTAAATATAAAATATTAAAATGATTTGAAGCGTCACTCTCTAAATTTGGTTAGCGGCTGTCCAACAGCTGTAAACCAACGAAAGTAATGGGAGTCAGTACTTCCATCATCCATAAATTTGCATTGGCTATCACTTCAACCTCCGATGAAGGGGTTGCCGAGTTTCTGCGACTTCCTTCTCTGGAAGTGCAGGGTTTTGTTGTCTCACGGATCACCCACGAAGTGGCCGTTTCTTGTTTCGTTATCCTCTTCGCGACCCTAATATCTATGGCCGCTCGGTGCTCGGGTTTGTCGGGTGATCCGTCCATCTCTCCTCTCCCTCTCGGCTGGTCTCGTGCCTGTTTTGCCGGCCCGTTTCCGGCCTCATGCGCTCTCCGCCCTCTGTTCCTGACCTTGTGTGTCCCTTGTCAATCGATTCAACCCTGTGCGCGTCCTGTCCGACGATCCGATTTTGTGCAGACCCCGTCGATCAATCTCGGTCTTCTGCATCCTTTGACGGCCCCGTTACCAGCCTTATGCACTCCATGTTCGCATTTTTCTGGCCTCGATACTACAACGATGTCGGTCGTTAAGACTGCTGCAGAATAAGCACAACATAATAAATTTTATAAATCACATAATTTAATTACTAAAATAATTATTTATTTTTCATAAAAATTATCTCTTGTTCCCACTGGAAAGCTTTTATGAAGTGGTCATGTGCTGGTATATCGCTTTCCCCTCTAAAGCGTGAAAACTTGAGATAGAATTTTGATTAATTTTTTAAAGATATTATCTACTACGTTATCTTATTTTTTATAATCTCAAAAAAAAAAAAAAATAACCGTCCAGTTTTTTTTTGAAAAAAACAGTTTATATTATTTGTAATATTTTTAACTTAAATTATTCTTTATTTATATTTAATTATATCATTAAATCAAACATGTTAATATTTTTTAATTTTAATATTCTTTTTTATTTATATTATTTTATTAATAATTATTATGCCATTGATTAAAATAACTATTGCTTTTTTTAAAAAAAAAAACCCAAGTTACGAAATTTACAGAACTCACGTACTTTTTCTGCTTTTAACATAAAATTTACCAAACAATCCAAATGTATATTCCTGGACTTTCGAACACTACCTGAATGGTACTGAGTTTAGGAAAGAAGAGACGGGTTGACCGTTGACCTAACTAAACAAAAGTCAGGCTCTACTTCATTAAATATATATTCAATAAATAAATTTAAGATAGTTAATGTTTTATCAAACACATAATGTTTTTCTTTTGCATTTTTAAATTAATTAGCTCTATTTATAGCTTTTCCAAAAAAATTGACTCGAGCTCGCATGTCAATTTACATGAGTCGAACATTAATTTATTAATTATATTAATTATAAGGGGTGAATTTATTTTCTGAATATAAATGAGTTAAACTTTAATTAAACTTGCCCTATATTACGGACAATGAAATCACACCGAGTAAACCGTGTAAATGTTTATAAGTTTTTCTCTGCTCGAAGGAAAAAAAGGCTTTACGAATCCAAAGCAATCGACCATTTTCAAGATATTTAAAGTAATTTTAATTTAGATCGAGTTTGAATCAAAATACTCGACTTACAAATCCAGAACAACTGCCTGGTCGGGCTTGGACCGGTAGATCCGATCAGATTCGCTTTGATCCCGGGCTACTATTTATATATATAAAAGTCGTAAATTAAAAAAAAATAAAGAATTTATTTAAAAAAAAATTAACGAGACTTGCTAATGAGGAACGCAAGAGTTGTTGAATTTTGATGCGAAGGACTCTCGTGATCAACTTTTATTCGACATATTGAACCCAAAGCATCATGGCTTAGGGCCCATTACATGGTTAGGCTGAGTCCACCGAGCAAATTGATGTTGGTAATTCGAGTGGTCATGACTCGTGGCACGACATAGAATCCAAAAAATGATGGGACCTCAAATTTTTTAAGGGATTTGGATCGTCAAATCATCGATAATTTTCCACATACATCCTTTTTGTTTTTTAAATATTATTTTTTTATAACTTTTTGTGAGTATGCCCTTAAAAATAATAAATTGCCAAATATGTCGCTCTATGCTTTCTCATCGCGTAACAGTCTATTTTCCTCGTCAAAGGAATGTAAAGTGACCGACTTAAATTTTTATGTAATTAAATTTAATTCTTTTCATGGATAAGTGTGCAAATTTATTTTCTCATCTTAGGACCCACATAAAAAAATAGACAAAATATGGGTTAGAGGAATATGGGCTCAAATAATTTATTTATTTTTTTTAGGGCCATACCTGAAAATTTTGCAAGAAATATTTAATAATTATGTTGGAAAAGGAGAGAGAAAATGGCACTAATAGTTTTTTTAGCCAATGCAAAATTACACAAACTTGAAGGGGTTTATAAGTTAAAAATATGCCGCTGAGTGAAGAAGAATGCAGCGTGTGGCGTGTTATCTAAAGGACACATACCACCAAGGACACATACCACCGAATTTGACGGGGTCCAATGAAAACCTCCACTCCACCTGTTCTACCATACTGCCCAGTGTGACATCTTCAAATATTTAATTTTATTTTATTTTTTTGGTATTCCATCATTTCTAAAATTTCGAAGTAGGATTCAAACTGCAAAGTATGCTGGAACCCTCGTCTCAAAATCAAAAAAGCAAAAAGAAGAAGAAGAAGAAGAAGAAGAAGAAGAAAAAATATGCTGAAGCCAAACCAAATTAAATATAAATAGACTCGGATTCAACCACAATGACTATTAGAACTTCCGAACCTGTTCTCACAATCTCGACCGACCAAAAGGCCCGAGCTTGAAATTGTCCGCCCTAGCTGCTGCATCACATCAATAGAAACTGAAAAGGGAACGGAAGGAGAAAGAAGCCCCTCAAACATTATCCCAACAAAAAAAATATATAAATAAAAAAATACATGTAACCTAAGCTTCCAGAAAGAAGATATCATATCTTGCTGACTTTGTCTTAAATTAGTCTTTTGGTAACAGAACAGCACAACATGCCATGCTACACCACTTGATGCTTTCCAACCACCTCATGTTTTGTCAAGGGCCCCAACCAGAAGCACTTTGGAGGATTAACTAGGTCAAATATGAGAAAAGGAAAGATTAGTGGGGCTTAAACATCATAATTAAGATCCCAAATTCCTGATTTACTATTGGAGAAAAGATTAGAAAGAAGGAATGCTTTACTACTTCCACCTAGCGAGCAAAACCCTAACTTACATTGCTTCAGCTTCAATAATTATAGTAAAGAATTATGGTAAGGCATGCAAACAAGCCTCCTAAACTACGATAAATTTGTGTCACAGTATGGCTGCAATCCATGTATAATAGATGCAGAACATAAATGAAGAATAAAATCTAAAACGAAAGTTGAATAGATACATTAAATGTATAATGGATTTGAAGATGGAACAGTATGCAACTACATCTAGTGGTGGAACTATCAGAATAGCTTGAGAGCAACATCCATCCAATGAGAAGAGGCAATGTGTTGGAACAGTATGGCTTGAGTACATACCTTGAATCCTGATGCAATCTTTATTAGTTGTAGTAAGACTCCTTGCCATATATCACTTTCAAGTTAACATCCACAGACCATGCGAACTTGTCCAGGAACAAACCCAACCCTGACTAGACTCAAGATAGATTTGGCCCATCACATTAAATCAAAATCCAAATTCAATTTGGATGGGTCCATGCTTGGCAATAGTAACAAACCCCTCAAATCACATAGGCAGCAGAGATAATACCATGATATACGAGCAAGTCAAGTTGTGCATTGAAAACCAGAAGAAAAAAGATTGTTATAGTTGTAACACATGAGGGCGATTTTAGACGAATCATCTGCATAATCTTTTTTTTTTTGAGAATAAATATCATCCACATAATCAGACTTAACATATGCTGAAACCACCATAAAGTACCTGTGCATTCTGGGTGATCCGATTATTTACTGAAACCATCACTACTGATTGGCTACATCATTAGCTCTATTGTCCTTACTTTTCGTTACCATTATATAGTCCCACTGCTCTTCAGCCACATCTCGATTCTCACAAATTGTGTGGCCTGTGCCTTGATCAATGTCCACATCAGGGTCCAAATTAGCTCCATCAGACTCAGTTACTGTGGGTTGATTCTCTGTCATCTCAACTTCCATATCTTGATCTGCTTTGCTGCCATCTGATTGAGATTCACTTGCTTGTGAGTTCAACAAATCTGCCTGCAAGCCAGAAGCAGGTACACTGTTTCCGGAATTACTATGTGCTCTCTTATCAATCTCACCTGCAACCAAATTTGCCTGATCTGGAGAAACTAAATTATCCAATTCTGTTGCATTGGATGCTGGAACAATTGTGCCACTATTTTCCTTGGTTTTCTCATGCAATAAGGTAGAATTTAATGACCCAGATTTCGGTTCCTGGGTTGGCTGAGCTGATGGATCTGCTGTACCAGCATAGCTGGTTGGAGGAAGCTTAGTTGCAAGTTTTCCAGAGGTCTCTTGAACTCTCTGACTTCCAAGTCTCGACCCATCCAGAGGTGGAGGCATTGATGCAGGAACAATGTTTTGCAAACCTGAAGGCTGAGTTCCTGAATTAGATGTCGATGGTTTAGCACTTCTAACTGATGCTTTGGGAAGGGGTTGAGTTCCCTTGGTACTGATATGAACAACACTCCTGGACATTGTAGCTCGGATAAAGGAAACAGCAGCAGAAGGCGTCGCAATTCGTCCCCCAGCAGAATAGACAGCTGCTTTTATTAGAGGGTTTGGACCTACTGCAGGTTGCTCTGATGGTTTTTTCTGTATCCTTGACTTGGTTGAAGCAGCTGACGATACTTTTTGAGCAGCTGCTGGTGTGGAAGCTGATTGGGGCTGGTTTACTGGTGGAGGAGCAGAAATAGGGGCTGTTTCAGGCAGTGCAGACAGAGCTGCTGAAGGAGCAGATGGAGTGCTTGATTGTGCTGCACCTGTTTCATTTAGTAAATGGTCCATTAGTTCCTGTGAGTTTTACTGTAAGAACCATAGATCAAAACTACCGACACAAAGAACATTCAAGCTTTGATTGCAAGGTGTCATAAGATAAAAAAGCAAAATAAATAAAAATAGCAATCAAGCTTAGACATCTCGGGTGCGTTTGGTTCGGGATCAGAATCAGAATCATCTTGTTCTGACCAGCCTACCATCCAAATACCAAAAAGAGAGTCAAATTATTTTTACATTACTTTAAAAAGTAAATTACCATACTATCCTTACACTTATTCATTTAAACTTCAATAAATAATAAACTCAAGGATATAAAGGTTCAAAAAAAATTTAAACCATTCGCTAGTCAGAATAGCATTCAAACACCAAAAATTGGACCAAATTATCTTTTTGTACTTTAATCTTCATCTTAAGCTTGAACTTGAGCTTGATCTTAATCTCGAACCAAACAGTGCCCTCTTGATTCCAAAACGCATTTATCAAAAGTAGGAATGAGGAAAACTTTCCAAAAGACTTCTCTTGCAAAAACACTTCTTGCAAATGATACAAAGAAGAATATACAAAATCTCAAAAAAGAAAAAAAAAAGGATAACAGTCTCCAGAACTAGCTCTTCTCGAAATAAATTCAATGTTGTGCTTTTAACAGCCAAGTTTTACTGATGTGACAAAATAAGACACCAAGATAATTACCAGAACCTGAACAGATTGCCGATAAACTTCCAAATTTAGGCATATTGAGAGCCTTGCAAAATGCATTCCGAGCTGCTAGCACAGCCTCCGATTGACTACCCCCATTCATGTTGTTTCCATTGCTTGTGGTTAAGTTAGTATGGCGCTTTCTGAGGATAGACCATCTCTGAAGCACATTAAGTAATTTAATTATTAGGCCGACAGCCATAACGAGAACTGTTAGAATTTCAAAATGATCTATATTAACCAAAACAAGGCTTTCTTATGCAAAAAAAACGAGGTTTCAGGAACACTAATGAGAAAGGAGTAGGTACAAAATGGAACATTAGCTGGATATCCTCTTTATGATACCAAAGCAGCCTCATAAATAATCTTGATCCATTCACTGACTTGGAAATTGTTATCATAGAGGACCAACCTAGTCTGATAACATGCAAACAATTTCTGAATTCAAAAAGGATAACCATCAAGCTTTCTTCAACCTCCAATACCAAGAGAAGGCTCTTCATTATTGTCTTTTCCATTTTCTTCATATTTTAACTTGGATATAATAAATAAGCACCTGGCAATTCTATCATAGCCAAGTATGAATCACTACCCAAGAAAATGAGACAGAATGGGCTCCTTCCAGACAAAGAACATAATGAACTAGCGCTAGCTATCTACAGCTAACAGAGTTCATATTGATGCATTCATAAATACTATAAAGGCTCAATAAGGAGCATCTTGTTAATAGCATTAGGCATAAAAGAAAAAAGAACCTTTTTCCGACATAATAATATGCTTCATTTGCAGATTAGAATCTGCAATGTGAATAAATTAAATTATAATATTGCAGAAATCAATAAGGAACTAATGTACTTCAATAAGTTTTACTACACATTCTAAGGCAAGATCAGAACATTATCATGAATTTTCAACATCACCAATGATGGAAAAAGATATCCAGGCAACATAAATGAAGCAGAAAAATATAATTCAATGTAGTAACCTGAGACAGCTGTGATGCAGTTCTGTCATGTTTGAAATCACCCTTTAAAATGTTTGCCCAATTTCCTTCACCGTACTTCTGCACAGCAGCTATCAATTCCATATCCTCCTCTTTGGACCATACTTTCCTCTTCTTTTTAGCTGGTATGCCCCCTCCTGCTAGTCCATTTCCATCCAACACTTCCATGGATGATCCTGGTTGTTGCGGCTGTTTCTGAATTGACACAGGAACTGTGATGTTCATTCCACGGTTAACACGGGTTTGCTGTTGCTCATCCGAAGGGGCAGATGTTGTCTGGCCATTAGGGATGTTTATCGTTAGAGGAGCTTCTAAAGTTGTGCGATTTGATTGCCCATGGTCATTATTTGTACCAGAAGACATTAGAACCTGAATAACAACAACCTTCAGTTGATTATTCTGTTACCATCACTTAGAAGCAAATGAGCTTTCAACAAATAAAATATTTTTTTTAAAAAAAAAACTAACAACCATGGACAATATTTCTAAGGTAAGGCATTTTACATTCGAACTTTGAACATAACATGGAGTGACATCATTGCTGTCTATAGTGGACTCAAATTTACTTTGAAGAATAAACGGCTGGTTGTTGAAAGAATCGCCTCTCAACTCACAACTAATTTAGGTGATGTTGGTGTAGTAATTTGCATTATTGTAAAATTACAAAAAATCACATATTTTATCACTATTAATAAAAAATCACTTAACTTATATTATAAATTTTCAAAAAATCATCTTGATTAAAATATTCAAAAAATATTATACTTTAATTCGATTTTAACAATTAAAATTAATATAAAAGATCAAATTATTCTCATTTAATCTTACTTTGAATAACTATTAAATTAATATAAAAATAAATTATTATATTCTAATTTTTATGAAAAATTAATTGTCTGATTTTATAAAATTGAAGATTAAAAATTTAGTTTTGTTAGACTGATTATCCGAAATAAAACTAAATGAAAAAATTTTGATTTTTCATATTAATTTAATTGAAAAATTAAAATAAAATAAAATATTTTTTAAACATTTTAATTGAGGTGATTTTTTGTAAATTTATAATATAACACGAGTAATTTTTTGATAATAGTGATAAAATAAGTGGTGATTTTTCGCAAATACATAATAAGTTAGGTGATTCATTATTAAAAATTCTTCTAATAAAAAATCTCATTCAGATTTAGTGCGAATAATGTCAAATCTAAAGCCAACAAAAGGCTCGTACAACCTTCTTATCACTACAAAAGCATGCTAATCTTAGCAAGTAGAGTCACAACAGAGTGTATGTGAAAATCATCTCATATCCAATGTGTCATTATTGCATGGATAAATACTAAAATGCATAAAACAAATACTTTGTATACACCAGATTGCAAAATAAAACAATGTAAGGGCCAAAGGAATATGTGAGATTACAATTACAAGAAACTCCAACTAATTAGTTTCTATCGGTCCATCATATGAATCTCAGAAAACTGACACACTATTTTGCTGAATACATGGTAAATTGAATGTTTAAATTTTAATAAAAATTTTAATAAAGAAATACTTGTATTATTACGAATTTATGAAAAATCGCTTATCTTATTACTATTAACAAAAAATTATTTGTCTTATATTATAAATTTACAAAAAATCATCTAAATTAAAATATTTAAAAAAATATTATGCTTTAATTCGATTTTAACAATTAAAATTAATAAAAAAGATTAAATTATTCTCATTTGATTTTAATTTGAACAGCTATTAAATTAATATAAAACATAATTTATTTTATTCTAATTTTTATGAAAAATTAGTTATCTAATTTTATAAAATTAATTTTATCTAATTTTTCATATTAATTTAATTGATAAAATTAAATTAGAAAAAATTATTTTTAAAATATTTTAATTAACGTGATCTTTTGTAAATTTATAATATAAAGTGAGAGTTATTTTTTTTAATAGTGATAAAGTAGATGATTTTTTACAAATTCATAATAAGACGAGTGATTTATTATCAAAAACTCTTCTAATAAAAAATTCCATTCAGGTTTAGTGCAAATGATGCAAAATCCAGAGCCAACAAAGGACTAGTACCCTCCTTACCACTGCAAATGCATGCTAATTTTAGCAAGTAGAGTTGCAATGAAATTACCATCTGTATAGACATGAACAATGGCCTCATAACTTTTCAAGTAAAATGCTAAAACAATATTTCTTTCTAGACAAGAAGCCAATGATGGTAAGACAAGAACACTGGCTCTATGCATGATTGCTCATAAGGCCCAATAAAGCCTACTTTCTAAAATGGTATGCAATATTCAAATCCACACACTCAATGGTCAAAGGCAACAACAAAGACAAGCATGCCATTCCATGCTATTCAGGAATTAAAACACCAAAAGGCTATCTACTCTACTAAAACAACCAATCAAAGACACGCAACTAGCTAAGGTGAAAGAACAAAAAATTTAAAAGAAAACTTGTTTCAGCTTATGCAGATAATCAGGAACAAATGTCTAAAAACCAAACATAACTATGCAGACAACCAAGCAAATAACTTCAAGGCTAGAGGTACACGACATGCACCTATGAAAATCAGACAATCACCAAAATTACAAGCTAGTACTTTGGGGCTATGAATGCTGAGCTAGAAAGAAAACAAAGTATTAGCACATATCATATTGCTAGTCAATATCAATCCAAAGAATTAACCACATTGCTCAAAATACCAGATCAAAATTCCTTGAGCATACTGTTGCTTAAGTATTAGATTAAATATACCACTTCTATCATATTGACACACAAAAAAGTTCTTAATTCTGATAGGATTGTCTAGCAAGTCGAATACCAACTATACAAGGTTGAATATATCACTATACAAGCAACTTATCCACAGTGATTTATATATTCAGTTCCCAAATGGAACACCCTTTTGTTTAAAAACCTTGTGAAAGAAAGTGGCATCTGTGAGTTTTTGGCATCTAGTAGGTTGAACGCTACTTGTATTTCACTTTCAACTATCAAGGGTATAGTCAAGTAGTCAAGCAGTAAATGGCCATCAACAATGAAATATCAAGAAGAATATAATCCAAAGGCAATTAATAACTCTACTTTCCTCAATGAATATGTTAGTATTTGGAGGTCAAGAAAATCATGGACCAACAAAAGAATATTAATCATATCTCTCATATCATGCTTCTCTATTGTGCATGAGAAGTAAGGCACTATTTAGTTCGGAATCAGAATCAGGATCAAGATCAAGACTAGTGAATTACTTTTGTAAACTAATTTTTTTTATCAAAAATAACACTACAATAATTTAAAGTTCAAAAAACTATTTAATTTTTTATAATAATTTAATTTAATAACGGTGTAAAATAAGTAATATTAATTTTGTAAGAAAAAATAATAATTCTGAAAAATATTGATCTTGATCCCAATCCCAATCCCAAACCAAACGGTGCCTAAGACATTCTTGTGACAGTTTCTCAAAATATGTAACAGAATATCATGAAAATGTTCAAAATTTAAGCAGTTTTTCACCCCAGGCAAAATTCACATTACCTTTACACAAGCTGCAGCCTCTGATGCTGCTTCACTGCCAGTAGCAGGAACAGTTTCTAATTCAAATTCCAAATCACTATCATCATCCTGTAACAAATGTTGATAATTTTAACTCAAAACTGCAAAAGCAGTTACTTCAAGTTGCAAGTAGAAATTGCAAGTAATTAATACTCAAAACACCCGCTATTTTTGTTGGAAGAAAAGGTCATATATCTCAGTTAGGAATTTCCCATAACAAATCTGAAGAAAATAGTAGTTGAAAATAACTCACAATGTAAAGACAAAATAGTAGTGGCCAAGGCGCAATGCTACTCAGTGTAAAATGATTAAGCACCGAGTCTATTTGTGCCATGGTAACCAAACTCATAAGTTCAGTCGGTTACACTTGAAATATAAACATTATGTAACCAATTTACATAGCACACTAGCATATCCATTTTAGTGCCCATGAAAGATGCTGCTTTACCCTCTACCCTAAATATCTTCCCAGCTTGCCAGAATTATATGGCAGTTGTCCTAAAGGGACCACCAATGCATATCAGGAGTTCCACCATATTTTGCAGTTAATGTTTTTCCTTTGCTGTGCTTTAGCTTGGATTGGAAAACACTAGGTGTCTAATTGATGTCCACTAAGCACTTAAGAGTAGAACACGAACTATTCAACACAAGACTGACCACTTAACTGGTTCCAGATTAGAACCATGGTGGAGTAATTGTGAAAACTGCAACTGGAGCTAACAGAACTAAAACAAAGTTGAGGGATAACCAAACGATTCCTAGAATAATAAAAAATAACCAAAGAGGTGCATAATCTTTCCCAGCAGTATTAGGGAAGATACGATGCACAGCAATGGTTCATCCATGCAGACAAGGACCATATTAACAGAAAAGCATTGCACCCACATCTCTTTTAGCAAGTTGAAGATATTTTTGTTATCTTATTCAAAAGTCAGATAAAGAACATTTAGCAAGAATGCAAGTACTGAATTTTTTTCCATTGCTTAAAATTCAAAGGAATTATTTTTGGTCTTCCTATTGTATATCATAAGTGGTAAAACAAACCAATGGTTCAGCACCATCTTCTAATCGTTCAAGCAAAGGGTCATGATATGCTAAATGTCGCCATAGCATCTGATACTCCCTCGCACTAGATATTCCTGTTGAGGTTTTCTTCACAAGTGATTCCCAATCCATTATGTCGCCATCAAACTGAGAAACCTCCTGAAGAAGAGTAAGGATTGCTGTGGCACTGTACCTGTGAAAATTGATAATTTATGGTAAGAGAAATGGAGTTAAAAAGCCTCAATGTGCTCAACTGCAATCAAATAGATCAGGAAGAAAGAAGACCCCATTATAATCCAGAAAAGGTTAATGTAGAAAAGTTTAGTCATTAACTCATACACTAAGGTCTTAAGGACAGAACTGATCTATAAGCTTTGCAGGGTTTCTCCTGGCAGTGCCAGCTTATTCAGAAAGTTTCATGCTAATGAAGTTGCTGTCTAAGCGTCCATTGGCATGAAAGTAAGTAAGCAAAGATTAGGAAGTTAATTCCATAGGACATAAACATGATGTAGGAATGAACAGTCACATAAATCAGACTTAATACTGTTGTCACATCAATTACAAATCCAACAAAGAGATTACTAGTGAAGTAAACAAAAAACAGAGTGAAAATTGAGAATGTCTTGAGATTTGGTTGACACAAGCGACAGAATTTTTTGCAAGTTTCAACTAAAACCTCCACAAGCAAATAAGAATGGTGTTATTAAGAAGAGAAATTCTTTCGCAAAACAAGCAAAAAAGACGATTTCCTATCTTATTTCACTTCCCCGTAGATCGATTTCCCACACGTTCGTAACTTTTTCCAAAACCCTATTTCTTCAGAAGAGGCAAAACACTTCTGTCTTTTGCACGGGACTAATCCAAAATGTTCACGAATTCATCATCACAGCGATTTCAATACAAGAATCCACCGAGAAATCGCGATTTAACACCAGAAACCGAAAATATTAAGGAGCTGAGAAAGTGAAGGAACGGACCTTTGGAGAACAAGAAAGACGTCTTCTTCGGTGACGGGTCGCTTCTTCGTCTCCTCCGCCATCGCCGATTGCATTGAGGACGCGCTGGGACACGGGGATAGATGACCAAAGGAGTTCGAAGAGGAGATCGATTCACACAACCGGCGAGTCGCCGGAATCCACCGCGAGGGCTTCGGCTTCTCTCGGAAAAGTACTCGAGGGCACGGCGACTTAGTGGGGGTGAGGTCTCGAGGGGATTTTGCACATAAACCCAATAATTTTGTGGAATTACCTAATTCGATGTCTTGGTGATTTTTACACATAAACCCTGTAATTTTACAGAATTATGGTATAGTTTTGGAGGATTTTGCACGGAGTCCCCATAAAAGTTTGGAATTTTTGTGGGTTCAACTAAAAGGACAGTTATGCACGATTGATTCAGTTAATCATACATACATTTCCTCGTATTGTTCGCATGATTTGTTACTATGGTCTTGGGCCGGAATTATTCGTGTCCTCTCGTTTGAATAAAAAAGCATGAAAAGTTTTATATTTTATGTTTTAAAAAAATATTTGAAACAGTATTTATAAATAATTACGTTTGTTTACCGTGGTTTGTAGTTTCGGCCGAAACGGCTCGGTTTCGACTGGACCCGAACCAAACCGTATTTTGGGTTTCGATTAGGGTTACTGTTCATTTTCACCAACGAGCGTGTGCAGGAGCGCGCGCGGGCTCGATTGAGGGTGGGCGGGAGCTCCCCGGGCTCGAGCGCGGGCGGGCGGGCAGGAGCTCGTCGGGCATGGGGAGGACCTCACGCCGGCTTCGTGTCCAAGCCCAAGGGCCCTGCGCACTCGCTAGTCTTTTGTCGCTCCTTCGCCTATCTCGTGCCCTCACCGACTTGACCTGTACTCCCGCAAAATGCGGTCGGCCTTACACTGGGGTCAGCGCTATCGCTAATTTGCTTTCGACGTCGTTATCGGTTTCTATCAGATACTGTTCACGTACATAATATTATTCACGTAATTATTCATTATTTTTTAAAAATTTTAAATATATTATAATTTTTTAATTTGAAGTTAAAAAATAATTTAAATTAAATTAAATTTTAGTCAAAATATAATTTTCATTTTGGACCTTCAATGTATAGTTATACTTCAGAACTACTGTCATGAGATGACGCAGAGCTAGTTGTTCTGGCTGATATGCCTACAAATACTCGTCCGGATCATCCAAGTACTGAATTTGTAATTCTACACCCAAATATTCCAAACTCAACTGATGATCATTACGATGATTAGTTGTATTATCTTAGAATTTATAAATTATGTATGTGTGAAATACATTTTAATGAAAAGTTAAATGTACTTATGTTAATTTTTAAATTTTAATCATAGTCATATTATTTTTTGTATGTTTTTTTAATATACTAATATATATTAAAAGTAGACTATATCAGTGACTAACTATCAAAATTAATTTTAATTAATTTAAATAATATTTAATATTATGGTAAAATTAAGTATAAATTCATTCATAATTTTTCAAATTTTTTCAATATTTTATCGTATTTTTAATTTAAAGTCAAAGTACAGTCAAAATATAATCAAACTCTGATCAACACCCAATTAATAATTTAAAAAAAATCTTTCGGCCGAAACCGAAACGGCCGAAATATATCGGTTTCGCTGGGTCTCGGAATCGAAACTGATACTGAGTTATAAAACCTTGTTATTTACAAAAGTGAGCTAAAGTCTATGTATCCAAAATTCTATTTTTTACTTTTTTGAAATATTTAAAATAGTGATGACATATAATTACATTTATCTAAAAAGTAAACTTAGGTCTATGTATATAAATTTTATCTTTTATTTTTTAAAATATTTGCCACAATGTTTATAAATAGTTGTATTTGCCTAGAAAAAATTTATTGTATTTGCCTAGAAAAAATTTAGTCGTTATATTTAAATTTTTAAAAAAGAATATCTGAAATGGTGTTTACAGATAGCCGTTTTTATTTAGAAAAGCAAACTTAAGTATTATGTTTAAAATTTTATTTTTTAATATTTTTTGAGTATTTAAAATATTGTTTACAAATAGTTACGTCTATTAGGAAAAGCAAAGTTAAGTTTGTATATTTAAAATTCTATTTTGTAATTTTTTAAGGGTATGTGAAATGATGTTTACAAACATTTGTATTAGTGTAAAAAAAATGAAGCTATGTATTTAAATATTATTTTATTATTTAAAATATCTAAAATATTATTTACAAATAGTTGCATCTATCATAAGAAATAATCTTAAGTTTGTGTATTTAGAATTACATTTTTTGTTTTTTTAAAATATTTAAAATAGTGTTTTATGGACAGTTGTATTTATCTAGAAAAGTGAACTTAAGTATGTGTATTTAAAATTTCATCTTTCATTTTTTTAGAATATTTGAGATAGTGTTTATAGATAATTACGTCTGTTTAGAAAGTAAACTTAAGTGTTAGTATTTAAAATTGTATTTTCTATTTTTTAAAAATATTAAAAACATTGTTCACAATAAGTTGCCTTTCTTTGAAAAAGTGAATTTAGATATGTGCATTTAAAATTTTATTTTTTATTTTTAAAATATTTGAAATGGTGGTTATAGATAGTTGTGTCTATTTAGGGAAGAGAACCTAAGTCTAGGTATTAGACATTTTATTTTTTATTTTTTAAAAATATTTGAAATAGTATTTACAAATAACTATATCTATCTGAAAAAGCAAGTTTATGTTTGTATATTTTAATTTTTTTTGCATAAAATTTTCAATAGTGTTTACTGACAGTTGTGTATTTCTAAAAATGCAAACTTATGCCCGTATATTTAAAATTTTATTTTTTATATTTTCATAATATTTGAAATGGAATTTACAAATAGTTATATCTTTCCGAAATGTGAACCTAAGTCAGTGTACTTAAAAATCTTTTGATATTTAAAAATATTTGAAATAATATTTGTGGATAGTTGCATCTATCTCAAAAAGCATGCTTAAGTCCATTTATTTATATTTTTTTATTTTCTTGAAATTTAAAATTGTATTTATAGATAGTTATATTTGCCTTAGAAAGCAAATTTAAGTCTGTGTATTTAAAATTTTATTTTATATTTTTAAAAAAATATTTGAAATGATGTTTACATATAGTCACATCTATTTGTAAAGCAAGCTAAGTTTTTTATATTAAAATTTTATTTTTTTATCTTCTTATAATATTTTAAATAGTATTTAAATAAAGTTGCATCTATTTGAAAAAGCGAACTTATGTATGTGTATTACAAACTTTATTTTTTTATTTTTCAAAATATCTAAAATGGTGTTTATAGACTACTACGTCTGTCGAAAAAAGTAAAAATAAATTTGTGTATTTTAATTTTTTTTTTGAAATATAAGAAATTATATTTATAGATTGTTACGTCTATCGAGAAAAAGTAAATTGAAGTTTTGTGTATTTAAAAATTTATTTTTTATTTTAGAATATTTGAAACGGTATTCATGGAGAGTTATATCTATCTTGAGAGGTAAATTTAAATCTTTATATTTAAAATTTTTTAATATTTGAAATGATATTTATGGAATGTTGTAATTGTTTCGAAAAACAAACTTAAGTCAGTTTATTTAAAATTTCTTTTTTATTTTCTTGAAATTTGAAATGGCGTTTATAAATAGATACATTTGGCATGGAAGGCAAACTTAAAGATGCATATTTAAATTTTTATTTTGGGTTTTCTAAATATTTACAACTTTGTTTACAAATAGTTACATTTGTTTAGAAAAATAAACTTTTATCTATTTGTTTAAAATTTAATTTTTTATTTTTTAAAATATTTAAAAGAGCTCTTAAATATATTTGTGTCTGTTTGAAAAGCACACTTAAGTTTTTTTATTTAGAATTTTATTTTTTATTTTTTTGGAATATTTTGAGTGACATTTATAGATAGTTGTATTTGTCTATAAAAGCAAATTTGAGTTTATGTATTTAAAAATTTATTATAAAATTTTTAAAAATATTTAAAATGATATTTACAAACAATTACATCTATCTAGAAGAGCCAACTTAAGTCTATCTATATAGGATTTTTTTAAAGAATATTTTAAATAGTATCTATAGACAGTTGCATCTACATTAGAAAATGAACCTAAGTTTGTGCATTTAATGATTTATTATTATTATTTGGAATATTTGATGTGTTGTTTATAGATGGTTGTCTCTATCTTGAAAAGCAAACTTAAGTTTATGTATTTAGATTTTTTTTGAATATTTTTATTAATAGATCATCATCCTCTCTCTTAACTCAAATAATCAAGGGCTATTTCACCATAATTTATTAGGGAAGCCACTTGTTAAGAGAGGAGAGTTACCATGGTAATAAAACAACAAGCAAGCCCCTATTGAGGCAGCGACGTGGGAAACATTCAAGAGAAGAAGAGCGGAGCGAGGATGGATGTGCAAAATCCAGAGAAAAATTCAAGATACATAGATAAAGTTACGGAGATCACCCTCATTTTAAAAGAATAATTAACAAAAAGAGTGTCAATAAATACAAAAATATCTATAAATATCTTTTCATCCTTGTGTCTCCACATGAGCAAATTGACCCCTTTCAATCGGGACTCTCTGAATTCTGTAGAGACGGTGAGAGTACTTATTATAGCCGGAGAGCGCTGAAAAAATTTCACCTTATTCAGTAACGTTTTTTATAGTAAGAGCAAGATTATCTTGTAACGGTATATATTAGATTGTCCTGTCTTGAATAGACTACCGACGACGTTCTCCACAATTTAAAAACCTAAAAAGCGCTTCTTTCACGCATTCTCAAACAGGGAAGAATCGCTCCTTGAGCTGAGAACATTGCTGACTTCCGGAAAGGTATGATTTTGATTTATGGGTAGGTGAAATTTAAAAGGTAGGCTTTTGCACAGGCGCTTTGGGGGTTTTACTGGTAAATTTTTCGCGCCTTGTGGTTTTTGGCGTTTATGTGTAGGAGTCGACTATGAGAAGAATTTTGCTTGAACGGGTTCTTTGGGAGATAGAATTTCAAATGCTTGTTAGGGTTTTCTTTGAGAAATTTGTGCTTTTTAGTTCCATTGGTTCTAAAAAAGGAAATCTTGTTAGGAAATTGAAGGTAGAGAGTGAACCGTGGGCAAAATTCATCTGGGCGCATCTTTGTTTGTTTGATTGTTATGGCTGTTTAGGGGTCTGTTGGTCTTGTACTTGTTGAATCACTAGATCTTAAAAGTTGTAATTTTGGAGAGTATTTAGGTCTCTTTTCATTTATGCTGCTTCTGGCATTTGAGCACTGTGACAATTGGGGGTTTGGTGATGTTTAACCAATTGGTTTCACTTGGATTTATTTTGGGCAGATTTGCTATTTTATGGGGGCGCACTGATTCAAATGACTGTACTTGGTGTTGTCTCTTTCCTATGCTAAATGTTCTTTTTTATTGTGTGTGTTTTCCACTGAAAAGATTTGATCTTAACAAGCCTGTTGCTTCATATTTGGAGGATTTGGAGTGAGCTACCACTGATGTTGTGGAATGAATCCTCTGAGCTGGCTGTGGAAGTGGAGACCATCATATATGATTATTGTTGGGATTTAAATCTCAGAGCACATGTCTTGTGAGAACAATGGTCAGGTTAGGTATTTTGCATCTTTTCCCTCACTCATGCTTTTTCCATTTTGAACCTGCCGTGATATTTCCATAACCCTTTGCTAGCATGTCAACCATTGTTCACATACTTGAGGATGATCAAGGGAATTGGTTAGGTATTCTAGGTTAAATGATTTGGTGATATTTTGTACTTCTTTCTAGATGAGCTCTATTCAGGAGAGCAGTTACATATATATCTTCGTTTTGAATTCAATTAGCTCAAATGTTGTTGTGCAAATGAACATCAGGAATATCATCTAAGGAGAAAATCTCACTTTTCTAGCCTTTTGTCCATCTTTAACTTGCTGTTGAATATGGCATTTCCAGGGTTGTTCCTTTTGTTCCTCTAGCGTTGTTCCACGGCTGTTTCCTATAATGTCTGTTATGTGTTAGTCCCATGGTGTATATAGTCTGAACTTTTTGTGGATAAAGGAGAAAAGATTATTTTGTTGTACCATGATTCATGTTGCTCCATTTACTTTGTTTGTTGTTGATGGAAATACAATGGAAAATGTAAGATTGTTTAAATTTGAGTGGGTGTTATTTGCTTACAAGTAGTTGTTATGACCATGTAATTGAGCTATTAATTAGTCATAATAAATAGACTATGGTCGTTCATATTAAAGTGATGTCTAATGTACAAGAGCTTGAAGTGGGATGAAGAAGGCTGGTATCTAATAAAATCTTGTATACTTTTTCTGTTGGATGTGAGGAAGCTAGTGAAGTTGTAGGACATTAACTCATTGGTAGAAAAATGAGAAGTTCATTGTACATGATGCTACATGATTTTTCAAACTGTATAAGGTGCTTGATGATACATACATTGGTGCAACTACATTGTCATTGTTGAAGTTGATGGACTAGTGCTGATCACATTTTTGCTAATAATTTATGTTTCTTATGAATGCTGTATATATCGGACTTGGGATCTGCAAGATTTTTCTGTTTCATTGTCTTATAATTGCATTGAGAGGGCATAAACTATAGACCTTCATTTATCCGATTAGGGTAGTGTTCCTAGTCACTTTTTTGTTTACTTTTTTTTTTTTTTTCAATTTTGCTTTTCCTTTAGAAAAAAGATTTGTTCATCTCTGAATATGCTTTATTAGGGGAGGAAAATGGTTACAAAACTGTTGACTATTGTTTATGTACTTATACATGGGATACACTTACTATTAGCTAACAGTTCTCGTTTTTGACAGAAGGCATTACAAGTTTCATCGCGTGAAATGTCACCAAACCTTGCTCACCTGGATGTTACATCTGATGTCATGGATTGTGAAGCCTACAAAACTATAGAAAGTTTAACTGATAAGCTTTCCACTGCTCTTGCAAACATCCGCCCCAAGGAGGATTTTGTGAAGCAACATGCAAAAGTAGCAGAAGAAGCTGTTTTAGGTAAGATTAATCTCCAAAATTTAGCTGCTTCCTTCAACACTATGGAAAATTCTACAGTTCATTTTTATGTCCACTGTACCAAGTTGGCAACACTAATAATAGTAAGGTTTAATTTCAATTACTTAGTATATGAAAAGCATCATCTGCACCCTCTTGAGATCTTGATCCTTCTGATCATTTTTCATTCCTGTCTCATGTTATCTTTCCTTCCGCATTTTGTCCTAGCAAGTCACAAGTTGTGGCTAATGCCAGCGCAATCCTTTTCTTTTGTTTTATAAATAATTTATAACCTTGATTATTTGAATATTACATAAACCAAATGACTTCAGGTAATAACATCAATTTTTTGGTTGTATAAATAATTACAATATGCTGCGTCTTTCTTTCTCAGGATGGGAGAAGGCAGAGGTTGAAGCTGCTGTGCTGAAGCAACAGCTTGATTCTGCTGCTCTGGAGAAGTCTGCTCTTGAGGATCAAATTGACCATCTCGATGGTGCCCTTAAAGAATATGTCCGACAGCTCAGGCAGTCAAGGGAGGAGCAGAAGCAGCAAGTCCAAAATGCCCTTGTTAAGAAGACCCAAGATTGGGAGTCTGAGAAGCTCGAGCTTGAAAGCCAGCTCATTGAGCTTCAAGCTCAGCTTGAATCTACAAAAACTGAAGCTATCATATCCTGTGATACTGATCTCCGGTCCAAACTCGAGGCAACTGAGAAAGAGAACTCACTCCTCAA
The DNA here is from genome assembly GCA_005019695.1 of Trichopus zeylanicus subsp. travancoricus. NCBI lineage: Eukaryota > Viridiplantae > Streptophyta > Magnoliopsida > Dioscoreales > Dioscoreaceae > Trichopus > Trichopus zeylanicus. The sequence continues at coordinate 431,908 of RXID01022129.1, forward strand.
GCTCGAGCTGCTTGCTCTGTCCAAGGATCTCCAACTGCGAACATTAGGAAGAGACCTGAGCAGAAAGGCAGCAGAAACAGCTGGCAAGCAACAATTGGAGAGCATAAAGAGGGTGGCCAAGCTTGAAGCGGAGTGTCTTAAGTTACAGGTTTCAGCCAGGAGAACGTCAAATGATCACAAGCTTAATCCTAACTTTTCTTGTGTGGAGTCATTGACAGATAGCCAAACAGACAGTGGTGAACGGCATCTTGGAGTTGATGTCAAGCCAACCTGTTCTGACTCGTGGGCATGGGCTCCTATTGCTGAATTGGATCAATTTAAGAATTATAAATATATCAAGAAGCTCCCATGTTCATCTAACGATATAGACTTAATGGATGATTTTCTTGAGATGGAGCGACTTGCTTCTTCATCTGAGGCCAATTGGGGGAGCTCTAGCTTGGACCTTCAGCTTGATTCTAACCAAGCTGTTGCCAGAGATAGCCATTCTGAATCTGAGCTCAGAGTCCTTCAGCAGCAATTAGTTGAGTTTGAGGAAAAAGTTGAGAAAATAGCAATAGAAAAGGAGCTTTTGGAGAAGGAATTGAGTGAAACCAAAAACCAGCTCAAGATTTCTTGCAGTCAGCTGATAGTGGCTGAGCATAGGGTGCTAGAACTCCGAAGGCAGCTGGATGTGGCTAACAGCTCAAAGAATGTTATGGAGTCTGAACTAGAGGCATTGAAGGTGAAGAAAGAAGACTTGGAGTTCCAGCTCAAGTTGGCAAATTTAGAATCCAGTTACCTACATGAGAAGGTAACATTATCAGAAAAGAACGCTGAGGACGTGGCAGCATTATCGGCAGTTTTTGCAGCCAAATGTCAGGATCTGGAGGTTGCAGAGGCAGAGAGGAAAGAATTGGAGTCTCAACTTGTGTTAGCACAAGAAGAAACTCAGAAACTACGGGAGAAGATCAATTCGTCTGAAGGACAATTTGCAGAGATGATGGTCTTGTCTGACAAACTTGCTGCTAAGTGTCAGGATTTGGAGGAAGTGGAGGCAACAAGAAAGGCAATGGAGTCTCAGCTTGAGCTTGTGCAGCTTGAGGTTAAAGAGTTACAACAAAAGGCCATACTTTTAGAAGGAAAACTTGAGGAGGAGAGAGCGTGCGCTGCAAAATTTGCAGCTCAGACAACAAAAGAGGAAACAAAGAGAAAAACAGCTCAATCTGAGCTTAATTTTGCAAATATTGAGGTAGGGAAACTACAGGAGCAGGTGGATTCATTGGAAAGGAAAGTTGAGGAGGAAATGGCACTGGCTATTGAATCTGCAGCCAAGTGTCAAACTTTAGAGGATGAATTATCAAGGAAGAACCATGAATTGAACTCAGGCAATCTGCAAACTCTTATGGAGTAATAAACCTAAAACAGGTAACACTGTTCTCTTTGTCATTTCAAAAAATCATAATTTCCACTTATGTAGGTGCATTAGATTCTTCTAACCACTGTTTTTTTTTGACAGGAGAAGGAGCTTGCTATGGCAGCTGGGAGATTAGCCTGAGTGCCAGAGGACAATAGCTTCACTCAGCCACCAGTTGAAATCATTAGCAGGCATAGAAGACATGATTGAAGATTCATAATCACAGCACTGTACCAGTTCTGAAATACATACATTTTCGACAAAGTCTGGTGTTCAACAGAGAAAAACCGTTCAGAATCAGCAAAAAATGGGGAATGAAGCGTTTTGATGTTCACTGTATTGTTAAAACTGTTGTAAATTAGTTTTATTTGTCGGACGATTGTCTGTTGATGGTTGATAGCTGGTTCTTGTAATTTGGAATCCCTACTTGTGCAGTAGATTAAATTTTTCTTGTTACCAACTGAAAAGTATAGTTAGAGATTATATGCAAATTTTGAATGCCTTTTGTAAAGGAATACGTGAAAATTTAACCTTTATGGTGGCGTAGATGCATTTTGTCCGAGGTTTTTATTTTTGAAAGTAAATAAATGTAAACTAGTTTTTTTAATGATTCTCCATCGGGTTCCATGGTGTAGTGGTTAGCACTCCAGACTTTGAATCTGGCGACCTGGGTTCGAATCCCGGTGGGACCTTTTTCATTTAAAAAATTTTCTTTCTTCTTTTTGGGCTTTTTTGTAAAATGCCTGCTCAAAACTTTCAAAATTGTAATAAATCCTCCAAATTCATTCATTTACCTGGACAAAATCGGAAATCCGGATCCCAAGAGAAGAGAAGAGAAGAGAAGAGAAGAGAAGGCAGCAGCAAAGCTGGGATTTTGGCCGGCAATGGCGTCGAAGCAGATGGAGGAGATCCAGCGGAAGCTGGCCTGCTCAGCTACCGGCGCGCTAACTCCCCTGCTTAGTCCCTCCTCTTCGCCGGCGTCGAGCGCTACGCCTTCCTCGAGTGGCTCTTCTTCAAGTACTTCCCTTTTTTAACTTCTTCTTACTCCATTGCCATTCAATCGCTTCCGCTATCCTTCGACACTGTAGGGTTTTTTCTCTGTCTTAAAAATTTTTGGATGGGAAATGGTTGATGTGTTTTTGTGGCGTCGCTGTGATCGAATGAAAATGCTGTTGTTGAAGTGGAATTTCTGATTCTGGTCAGATTTTGTGGTTTTTGAAGTTGAAATGCATATGGACTGGAAAAGGTGGTAACTTGATGTGTTTTATGGACATTTGTGGCGGCTAATTGTTTGTTTGCCTAATTTATTGTCTAATTCCGATTGAATTCGTGCAAAAGCTTAGATTTTCTATGTTTCTTCCGTCTCGGAATTCTTCTCCTTTTTGAGCATAGAAATGCGGCTCGGATTCTGTAAGTTATATCTAGAAGTTTTATTCATTGCTCTTCAGATGTGTCTTCTTTTAGTTACATTATTCATGCATTCTTATGTGGATTCGCCAACTTGAACATTTTGGGTTTTAGGGCTTCTTGTATATGGCACCATAGAGCTTTAAATGGCTCTTCTTCTTGATACATGTTAAATTTCACCAAGTGCATTATTTTGAGGTTTACCGTGTGAATGATTGATGATTGTAAGGTTCTACTGCTATAGTTTAACTTCACTTGCATGAACTGGTTGGCAGTCTTTTAGGCGACCGTTCACCATTTACCCAACAGACTTGGCAAGGTGATACCTTGGATCATGATGAGGAGACAACTCGTATCCAATGTATAATGTCTTCCCTTCTTTGCTGCAATGAGCTCACAGCTAAATAATTCTCATGAAACGCTTCATGTCCTATAATGGATATTGTAGTTATGTTTTTCTGTAAAATTGTTTCTTGTACACCCCTCTTAAATATCAAAAACATGTATAACAATAGTAAACAATGTCGGTTCTTTCTTTGCCTAGCCAAATGAGAGACTTTAATTGTGTTGGTAATTCCAGTATTTTCCAATTGCATTCTTTGAAAAACTATGAGATATAACCTTTCATGCTTGTGTACAGATCTGGCTGAGATAACAAGCTTCTTGGGTATTACATCTGCAGTTGATACAGAAGCCATCCAAGTAAGTATATGGTTTCTCAGTGATAAACGTCATTTAGCTACACCAAGAAATGACTGATATCTGCTAATCAAAATCACCCATTTTCATGCACTTAAAGTTTGGCTTGAATATTGCATTTGTTATGCGCGAAATTTATAACTGTGCTGCTGTTTAACCAAGGTCCAAGGCATATGCCTTTGCAAATCTGTGATCCTTTATGAATTTTTTCCAGCCGTGTTACCATTGTTTCTCACAAGTGGCAACAACTGCGATAAGGAAACACACAACTATGTTTATACATTTTCTGGTGTTGATCTTCTATCTGTTGATTGAATCTAATTACACATGCATGGCTTTCAAATCATGGTCCTGTTTCTGATGATTCTGAGCTTTTTGCTTGTTCTGAAACAGGGAAGGGGCAGCTATGAAGAACATGCTGAGCTCCTCCGCCTTATTGTAGATCTGGTGGAAGCAAGTTGCTATGCTGATTGTCCTGAATGGAGGTTAACAAAGATCCTCTCTGATAGTGTATTGCCCGAGTATAGTAGATTTTCATCAATAATGCGGGATGCTATTAATCTGATCTTTGACCTTATAACTTTCTGATTTTAGAATTTGTGTTTACTTCAGTGTTGATGAGCAGTTAGCAAAGGATGTACAGTTGCTAGATTCGATTGCTGAGAAGCAGGTTCAAATTTTCTCAGAAGAATGCAAGCTTTTTCTGGCTGATGTACAGATTCAATCCATCTATCCATTGTAAGAAGATGTAAATTACCTCAATGATCTGTGTTCTATTGAATTTGGAATGAGTCCACCTATGATTTTTTTTTTTTTTTAGTGTGAATAGGCATGCATCAGATGAAGTTATACACTTGGTGGCCTCGTATCAGTCTTATTTTGATTCTTATAGTATATTGTTTTTTCTGGCAGTCCAGATATATCTGAACTGAAGTTAAAGCTTTCTGAGCATACAAAGAAGTTGTCGAATTTGCAACAGATGGTTCAGGACCTGGCATCCAAGGGCTACCACTCTCACCTCTCATGGCAATTGTAACAATCTTCTGGTTGTGAAAGAGATGATTACTTAAAGCATTCATGGAATAATAAACAATTCATTTCACGAGTTTCTTGAATTTGCATCCTGAACTTTTTGTTTCTAATTTATCAAAAATAGATCTTTAAACACAGAAATTTACAGTAGATATTGTGACACTATGAGCTTATTTCTGAACTGTTTATTTCTGATCCATCTATAGAAGCCTTTTGATTCTTTTCTGGTATGATTATCTCAGTCAGATATTGCCCTTATTTGCTAGGGGTAACATGTTTCTCAATCTAAAGGTTAATTTTTGTTTCTCTGTTCAGCATGATTATAATCCTAATGAGGACTATGCAAGCACAGAGTTACAACTGCGATCACAGTTGGAGTCTTTTCTGGAGACAGTGAAATCCTTCAATCTGATATACACCAAGGTGCTCTCAGAATCCAATTATTTTTTCTTTTGGACTTTCTTTTTAGAGATGAACCATCACCAAGCATAACTTCAACAGAAAATTTTCATCTTGTAAAATATTGATTCATCCCATTTTGCTCGAAAAAAGCAAAGAAAAAAAGAAAAATATTTTTTCATGACAGACATTATGTTACAGGAAATCCGCCCTTGGACGCACGTGATGGAGGTTCCACAGTAACACGGGTTTGGGCCTGCTAATCGTTTGTTGGAAGCTTACAACACCTTGTTAAAGGTATTATCTGTTGCATTCCCAATGAGCTCCCGGCATCGATGAGTTTCGTGGTTGCAGTTCTTGGGGAACTTGAGGAGCCTCCGGGATTCGCATGCAGCCATGGAAGTCGGGTCCGAAGCCATTACCAATGAGCCGTCTCCTGTGAAGAAAATAATCATGGACATCGAGTCCTTGTCCTATTTGAATCGCAACCTTGCCATCCTCTCTGCTTCTGTTGCTCGAGGACAAGGCCTGAAGTTTGTGAGAAAAAAGGAATGACTATGAGAGCAGATAGGCAGTCATAAGCTTTGAAGTATTCTCATGCAAGCATTACATACTGCTTTGTTTCGAACTCGTGCTGTTTCTTCTTGTAGAGACTAGAGGAAGTATGTGAGAATTTGCTGAATTATATATAGCTCTCTGTACTGAAGCGGAATTCAATGCTTTTGTGTTAAAAATTCAGTGTGTTATCGAAATTATGTAAAAATTTCTCTGATTCACAATCCACACATGCCTCGTTACCAAAAAAGAAAAAAAAATAATACAAGCTCAGCATCTCACAGTTCTGATTAGCAAAATGGTCAGAACCGGAACTCTGGCTCTACGACCTGCTCACAGCGAGGCAGTGGAAGGCCAAAGGAGGCCGCAGCAAGGCAGTGGAAGGCTCGGCCGTCACCGTGTCAGCGCCCGAAGAGAAAGAAGAAGAGCTCGAACACCTTCTCCTACTCCACCAGGTCGGCCGAGGACCCGCACCAGATGCTTCTCTCGACCTCCCCCGAAGGAGAAGGAGTTCTTTGGTTTTTTTTTTTTTCCATTTTTTTTTCAGGAAACCCCCTGTCTTATTTTATTGTACACCCCTCGCTTTTAAATATTTGCGAACGAGCTCCATTGTTAAGTGGGCCTGTTTGGAATTTTAGCCGGGCCAGGTCTAATCCGAAGCATTATGGGCTATAACTTTGGGTCACCGGAAGCTGTTAATCATGGTCCATAGCTCATGGGTCTGAGTCGATTTTTTGTTTCTAAACCATGCATTATTAACAATATTTTTTTTCGACTAATAATTAGCATAATATGTTTTGATTATTCCAAACTTTTTTTTTTGTCTAGAAAAGCATTTATATTTATTTGTATATATTAATATATAATATGGTGACAAGTATTGATATTAATATACTTATATTTATATATTGAGACTTTTAAGATATAAAAAATCAAAATCAAATCAAATAAAAAAAAATTAAAATTAGGTCAGTTAAATAAATAATATAAAATCTGGTTTGCTCTCACTTGTTATTTAAATATCTAATGTTAGACTATTCTATCACATGTTAGGCTTGATAATGAATTTATTTCAACTATTTTGGACAATGGACAGTGAGAAATTGTTATTAAGTACTCGAAATACCCACACTTTGTGGTACTTATATAAAAAAATCCAATCCATTATGGATATTTGCAAATTGCATTGTTGCAACCATAATTTGAAAATAACACAAATGTATGGAGGTAAAATGCAAAATGGCAACAAAGTTGCCATTACCCCTAAGCCCTAGCTACGATGCTTGGCTATTAATGAGCCATGTGAAAGAGCAAAAAAGACATAAATTGATGAAGAATACATATAACCACCTCCACGGGCTCCCAATGAGAGTGCATCTCATGCTGAGATCTACTTGCTAATGATCCATAGCCACACATTTGGAAGTTGCATTATCTTAATTAGATAGATAATTGCATTTTTTTTTTTAATATTTGGTTTCCATTGCAAGAAAACAGACCCAAAAATGATTTTTTTTAAAAAAAAATTATTTTTTTGAGAAAATAAAAAAGTCTTTAAGTAAATGATGCAAAATAAAGGGTCTTTCATGCAAAAAAAATCCTTGATATATATAAAAGGAAAATTAGGCTCCTGAATTTAATTTTAGATTTTCTAACAAAAAATAAAATTAGGATTTTTAATTTTTTTTATAATAAACACAAAACTTAGGTACAAAGCAAAATGAAACCTTACAACTAATAAATATTGTTGTGAAATTAAAGATTTCGACTTGCTCATCCTTGTCCTTAAAAAAATATATATATTTAATGAACATATGCAAATAAACCCAACCTTACGTCAAAATCTAATTCTGTCTAGCAACTGCATTTCCAAATCTTTTTTGTGGTGTTCTCTTAGCACAAACATTGATGGACAACACCTAATTTTTTCAATCTTTTGCAGAAACACCCTCATTCTTTCCACAATGGCCGTTTACATAAATGACCTCTAACTTTCTTTTATTTAGAATCGGTTTCCAGAAGAACAAGCACCTTTGCACGGACACCCTTGAGTTACTTATATTATCATATTTGTGGAAAAAAGACAAATCAAAACGTTGGGATTTTGTACACGACAAGTTAGTTATGAGAAGAGGAGCTCATCGTAAGGGTGGCGGAGTAGGATGGAAATTCGAGTTTTTTGCGTGACATTTTTGATTCTCTAGATTTCTTCAAATTGGTACTATAACGATAAATATATAATAAAAACTTTATCATGGACAATTCTAAAATTTATTATATTTATCCGTAATCCCTGAGTCCATTAGCTCCATTTAATCCTAAATTATTAAATAAAATATAATTAAATTAAAGTTTAAAAACTTTTATGTCATTTTTTGTTATTTTATTTAATAAAATCCAGAGGAACAAACAGGGTTAGAGAAATTGCATGCAATAATTTCTGAAATATATATATATTTTTTTTAGGGTTTGTGGCATCTCGATCAATCAAATGGTCTCCATGCTACATCAAAAATTTTCTTGACAATAATTCATCGCGGAATTCGTCAGTAGCTGATTCGGTGTCGGCGTAGATTTTCTTGGGATACATTCTATCGGTTCAGGTTGGAATTTAAATCGGAGGTTAGATATTTACATAAAACCCCTTCTTCTTAATGTTTTTCAGAAATAATCTCCTTCTTGCCATTCTCGTTTTTGTTGTCCGATCAACTTAACAGAATGACATGTTTAGTTGTTCAACAAAGCAAGTCAGTCAAAAAAAATACAGGTATTTTTCGAGGGTGTATATGCAATAATCCGAGAAAAATTTATAGTGGCATTCTCGTAGTTATCCCAACGTCAGGGCCCTATTAGAAAGCTGAAGCATCTCTCCCGGGCAACTCAACCGTTAAACCCGAAGCTGACATTAAAATCCTTCTCAACAACAAATCCAACGAGAACAAGTTAAACATATCCAAGATCAAACAAGTCCTTGAAAATTCCAAAAAATATAGAAAAGACAAAAAAAGAAGAAAGCCCATCGCCATCTCTCTCGACTCTCGTTTCTTGTTGAACATCCTTCTCAACATCTTTTCTTGCACTCCTTCCACAGAGAAATCCTTCTTGCATTCATTGCTCTCTCCTTCTTGCCTACTCCGCCAGGAATTATCTCTCTATAAATATGTGATGGTCCAAGTCATTCTCTCCATCAACAATACAAGTGTTCTTCGCTTGATTGGCTTGCATCCATGGGCCTCTTCGGGGTTTCGGCGAAGGTCTACAAGCCAGTGGCAGAGGTTTCTCTTGGTGCTGACAGTGAGGAGACTTACATACATGCCAATGTCAAAGGTGTGCTCGCAACTTGTTTGTTCCTTTGTTTGGGGCTGGTGTTGACGTGTTCTTCGGGTTTTTGATGATAGCGCCGCGAATGGCCGGGTTTTTGGTGAAGATTTTCGCGTGGATTTTGGAGCTGAAGATTTTTGGGGCGTTTGCTGTGGAGATTTTGAAGAGGAATAATCTTGTTCACAAGGTGCTCTTGGTTAAAGGAATGTTTATTTAGAGTTTTTATCTGGAAATTTAAAAGTGTTTATAGATCTCAAACCTGTTGCAGCTTGTGTCGCATGCCATAGTTCCCGAGGCGCCACTCTTCACACCAACTCATGCTTGGGAAGGTTCGACATCATAATTCAGGAATTTGAAATGCAACCTGTGTGTTTTTGTGCTGATGGATTTCAAAAGCTTCGGATTTTGCTTCCGTTTTGGTTCTGGGTGCTGATGCAGATAATGCAGAGCAGCAAGTTTGCCATGCAAAGTCCTGTTCTTCCCCTGCAGAAAGAGTTCAGAAGGCTGTGGATTGCCTCCTGAAATCCGCAGATCCTGCTGGTTTTAGTAATTTGGGTTCAGGTTTTCGACGATGGACGATAATGGATTACTCGAGAGCCTACAGCTCTGGAGTCACAACTCCTCTATTGGTATACAATCTAATCATGACAATACATTCTACTTCATATTGCATAATACGAAGTATCTCTTTGTATTCTGGTTTAGGGTGTTTGTTCTGACTTTCAATCAGCAGTAGAATTTTGCTTCAAATGTTGGCATTGGCTTTCTAGGTAGCAAAGCAATTTTTAGCTGCTGTCAAGGAGTCTTCAGAGCCCAATCTCAACATGTCATTCTTCATTAGCTATGATCCTGAAGATATTCTTAGGCAAGCCAAAGAATCAACACTTCGATATGAGAAAGGTAGTCAACTTCATGGAAGTTCACAAATTTCAGCAAAAAGTTATCTTAAAAGATCTTTTTCCCCATACATTTTATAATGTTCAGAAGATTTAATAATATCTTTCAACTTCCATTGTGTCCTGGACTTTCGGCATGATTGACCTGCAGTACCTCTATATCTCATAAGATGATTATATGTGGTTCCTCAGTCAGTTCTAAGCAAACACGAATTCTGTACTGCTTAACTACCACGACTCTGTCAATAAAAACCTAATGAAAATGAAAATCTTTAGAAGGAGATATTTACGGCTTGAGGAAGCGTTTTCAGGATTTATGTGAATACTAATAACCTCTAAATTGGTGTCATAATTTCTGATGTTTCTTACTGCTACTCATGTCTTTTAACAGGGGCACCAATTTCAGTTCTTGACGGTGTTCTGGTTGCTGTTAAAGACGAGATAGATTGCATGCCATATCCGACAACTGGTGCTATATTTTTGGCTTCAATTTTTTATCTTTGTTCATCAGATTTTTTTCTATTGCGGACATTTTAACCATTAAAGCTATGTTGTTTCAGGTGGAACTAAGTGGTTCCACAAAGTTAGGCCCTGCATAGAAGATGCTTACTGTGTCAAGCAATTGAGATCATGTGGTGCCATCCTTGCTGGAAAGACCAATATGCATGAGATTGGAGCTGGAACAAGTGGAATCAATCCTCATTATGGGTAGGAACAAATTCAATTGCTGAAGTTATTGTGGTAGCATTATCTTTCAACAACATACATTCTAGTTTTTCTGTCTACCATAGAGCAACTAGAAATCCTTATGACATCAACAAGATATCTGGTGGTTCCTCAAGTGGTTCGGCAGCTGTGGTGTGTGCTGGATTGTGCCCAATTGCACTTGGGGTTGACGGTGGAGGTAAAGATTCTAGTTTTCCAAGTATAAGCACAAGCTTTTACTTCAAAAATGCTTGCAGTTGTGGTCCAACTTGTCATTATTTAGTTTTTGGCTTCATTACTGCTAGGCACATTGCATGTTCCTATTGCTGTATATGTTCCATATAAGAAACAAACCTATTTTGAATGATGTTGATGGAAACTATGAAAGGGCAGCAATGCATCAGTGGTCATTAATGGTGGAAATTCCAAAGCCCACTTATTTATGGCTAGGTAGTATAAACAATATACAAGAAGACAATGTGGACCATTTTGAGCCTTGAGAGATGAAAAATTTATGCATTTTGCAATGGAGGAACTTTCAAAGACTAATGCAACATCTATTTAGAGTTTTTTTTATGTGCCCTTGTATTCAAATCAAACAATAATTACTGAATTTATTTGTCTAATGTGCTAGGCAATTTAGTGAAGTGTTTTGGTGGAGATTTCAGTGCTAAAAAAAATCTGAGTAAATAATTTACAAAATGTAACCTTCTGAAGATTTACTCCATAAATCCTTGAAACTAATAAGCATCGTTTGATCATGCCAACTTTATCAAGCCACATTATTCTCTCTGTATACTCACTAAATATTCTCCACTCATCACTGCCTACTTGAGAGTAGAGACTGGGGTATCATCAAAATATATGCAGCATTAATGAATTGTTCTGGACCACATAAATTTCCAAAACATCCTTTTTTACATGCTTTTAGAAAATAATGATTTCTTGATGCCACTTACTAAAGAAGAAGCATTCCGTTAAGGACTTCCAAGTACAAAGGATTATAAAAACAGCTTCTATTTTGGGCTTTTGGGGTAACTGCATGTACTTCCAGATTGCCAAGGTTTGGAGAAATGAGGAAGCATTGTGAAAGCATAGAATACTAAACTAGAAATCATCATTGAAGAGTCAATTAATGCCTTCCAAGGCTTACCTCATTGAAGACATATATCTGCAACTTTTCGAAGTCTTTAAAAGAATTGTAGCTACTCTCAAGAGTAAACCGAGGCCTTCATAATGGTTGCCTTGTCTTCTTTATGGATGATATGGTAGACAAAGAGATAGATAATTAGATGGTAGCCACCGAGTATTTTCAAGTCGCATGGTATTTATTTCACAGTTTGGCGGCTGAAACTTAGTAGTTGAATGCAGAAAACAAAGCATACAGCATCATAGAAGTTGAAAGGAGTGTTATATTTTCTTGGAAACCGAATTTTAAATTCTTTTCCTCAATAACCTTATGAAAGAATTGATTTTTTTTTTCGCTTTTCAGACATATATATCTGTCTACTTTCCGCAATAATTTTCCATTTTCAGACCACAAAAATCATCATATATGCTTCTTTTCATGTTTAGGATCTGTCAGAATACCTGCTTCTCTATGCGGGATAGTTGGTTTCAAGCCAACTTATGGTCGGGTTTCTCACTCGGGGTAACTAAATTGGTCTCCAATAGTATCTTACATTGCTTAAGCCTGTATGAATTAATTTCTATTTTGATTGATTTTTGCACTTTTACCATTTTGTCAGCATCCTCCCACTTAACTGGACAGTTGGAATGGCAGGAATTTTGGCAGGGACAGTTGAAGATGCATACATTGCGTATTTCCTCTATTCTTTGATATATTTTTCTTGATCTGAGATCCATAGGAGTTTTATGTGGTAAAATAATTCTTGTTTTCATTTTTCAGTTATGCAGCTATTGCTGGTCACCTCCCAGTGACCCAACCTTCACATTCAATAGCGGTAAATGCATATTACTGCTCTTATGTTGTATAAAAAATTTTCTCCAGCTTAAACTTGTAAGAACCTAGCCCAGTTTGAAATAATTTCTGGGTCTCCTTTGAATTTATATATGTCTCATCCCTTTTTTCTGAGCTTAACTATAAAAGAAAAGTTGTATCTTTTTAGGAAATAAAATAGTGAAAGCTTGTATTGTAGCCATGTGAATGCCACAAGCTTTCTTTTCCTAGTTTAGTTATGCAAAGTGTAAGTAACTAGTACTGTGAGTTCACTAGGAGCTAAGTTATACTGAAAGTTTAGTGTGACTAACACCTCTTCAAATCCTCCTCATTATGTTTTATCGGAAATTGGTAACACCTTTATTTGTACCTCTTTCTTATTTGACAGCCAAAAATTAATTTTCCACTGTTGGAGTCTACAAATTCAATTGCAAATATCAAATTTGCCAGATATGGAAAGGTTTGTCCTCTGCTTCAGCTAATTCTTTAATTTTCATATTGCTGGAGTTTTGGGAATATTTTTCCATTTTAATTTATAACTTTCAACTTGAATTTTAGAATATATGTTGATTAACCAAATTTATTTTGATTCCAACTATTAGTGGTTTAATGACTCGACTGATGATGTTCGAAGATGCTGCGAAAATGCTTTGTATATGCTTTGTAACAATTATGCCTGGAAGGTAACTTATTTCTGTAATCATATTGAAAAGAAATAACAATATTATATTCATGAGATTCGTGAACCCCATTTGGTTATTTTGATTCTTCTATTTTTGTTGTTCCTTTGTCCTCAAAGACTGTGGAAGTGACTGTGCCAGAGATCGAAGAGATGCGGCTAGCTCACTATGTAACCATTGCTTCTGAATGCACTGTTTCACTTGCGTCTGATTTGGAAAAACTGTAAGCAGCGTCTTGATGCAAGCAAGTGATAGTTGCAAATCTTCCTTGTCTTTTTGAACAATTCAAAACAGCTAAATTCATTGTTGTTTGTCCTGTGCTAGAGATGTTGCCAAGCTTGGGTGGGATGTAAGAGTGGCATATCAAGTTTATCGGTCATTTCACAGCAGAGAATATTTGAATGCTCAAAGATTAAGGTATTCTGATACCACTGCAGACAATATGCGACCTTAGTTATTTTGTGATCGATCACTGTTTTTTTATGCTTTGAATAAAACTCAATAGGTTGAACAAGACTATGTTTTTTCTGTTCATAAATCAGTACGGCTTATGTCTATCCAGGAATCGGCAAATGCATTTCCACAAGGAGATTTTCAAAATCGCAGATGTCATTGTCACACCAACAACAGGGTATTAAGCATCAAATTATCGTGTTTGGCAACATCATTTGAGAAAATTAGAACAAATCAAACAATACTAACTCATAGAAAATTACTCATTTTATTTTCTCTTTCCTTATCTTGCAACAGTGTCACTGCATATCCATTGAAAAGCGATACTTTCAGCACTGGAGAGCTTGACTACATCAATGGAGGTAGGGAAGAATTCATCTAACTTGAAAACTTGAGGGCTATATATAAAGCTAATATTTAGTAAATCACTACTGCATCATTGTATATCACTCTCAATTGTTTTTTGTCTGCATTCTGTGCTGAATTGGTGCTGAATTGCTGCAGCGGCGCTTGTAAGGTTCATGATTGCAGGAAATTTTCTTGGATTGCCCACAATTACTGTTATGGTAATCATACCATGCATCTGTCTGCATTCTTCAGTTTGATGAACTTCTTGACATGAATCAATCTGAAATCTAGGACAATGTCTCATAGGTTGGATGTGACAAAGGTGGCATGCCGATCGGCCTTCAGTTCATTGGGAAACCGTGGTCAGAAGCGACTCTACTCCATCTAGCTTATGCATTGCAGGTAGACACAAAAACTGCTTCATATCACATATTCTTCCTTAGATTATGTTCGTTTCTTTTGCTTTATTCTGCTCATATCACATATATGATTTGAACAACTTTTTTCGATTTAATCCTGATCTGTGAATTGCAAATCAATAGGGAATATGCAGCCAGAACCACAAGAGACCCATGCTGTTCTATGATCTTCTCAAGAAGGAGAAGAACCTGCAGATCAATGGACACTAAGTACATGAAAAGAAATCTTTGAAGCAAATCAAGCAGAATTAGATTGTTGTTCACGTCAATATGTTGCTTGCATAGCGATTAAAATCGACGAAGATGGAGGAATATTTTTCTTCTACAGTTAGCTGAATTAGCCATGCCAGTTAGTTTCCCTGTGACACGTCACAGCCAAATTGTTTTCACAATTTTAAGAAAATGTTGGGAGTTTTATGTAAAATTTCCGATTGTGATGAAAGAATGAAACCTACTTTATGGTGCATTATTTTATTTGGGGTTCCTAATATTATGTACACCGCCCAACCAAGCTAATTGGTTGGACCTTTTTGTAAATGTCCCCCTCATACTTGTCGCTTGCATCAAGGACCCAACTGCTAAATTCCGTACATTCTTTTGAAGTTGGCAAAACTATATTTCGAATATTCCCCTTCCAATGGCATAAAGAAATTAGATTTTTGCATAAAACACCTACTATTTTGTCAAAAGCCTGTTCTCTTATGTGTTCTCTTCACGAATGTAGGTTTTTTCGCAAAATAACGACAAACTCATGTTTATTTACAAATACAATAAGTATCTGGCTTTTTGTGCAAAAATTTGATCAAACGCATGAACTATAAAAGCAAAAAATAAAAGCCAGTGAATCCGTCTCTTACGTGAGAATTTATGTGTTCGAATATAAAATAATGACTCCCGTTATTTTTATAAAATAAAAAATATTTGCTTTGTAGTATCAATATTATAAAAAATAGTGCATCAGCTGATCTTGGCGAGTCTTTTCTGTCCCTTTAGAAAATAAAGTAATAGGAGGGCTTTGATGCAAATTCAAAGTGGGCCCAGAACTTCGTTTGCAGACGAGTCGCAGTAGAATGATACAGTGGCATTCTCGTAAATTCAAGTTCCTTCTTCTCCTCCTTCTGCTTCAACTTCTTGGCTCTCGAGCGAGAAATTCTTTGTCAAGCGACAGCGACCTCCGGCGAGGAGGATGAGCTGCGGCGGTGCAGCGGCCGGCGGGGATTCGAGAGTGGAGACGATATCGAGGCTGGCACAGTGGCGGGTCGACGGCTTCGGGCTCTGCTCCTACCGCCGCTCCGACCCTTCAAGCTGGGCATCTGGAATTGGTTCGGAAACCCTAATTCATTTTTTCCTTGCTTTTTTTGTCATAAATTTGTAAAATATTACTGAAAATTCAGATTTTTAGGTTTCTTTCGGTGGAGAAGAACCGCTATATGTATATCCGGCTCTTCCCGGAGCCATGCCGATTGTCAAAGGAGCAGCCTCCGATCGCTAAGTTTGTCCTTAGGGTTTCTAATTCGGGCCCTGGGCGGCGGCCTTACATCTCTCCAGGTAAAAACTTTTGGAGTTCTTGCTGGTTTTAGGTTTTCATAGTTGGGATCCAATTGATTGGAGAAATGATGAAGATTGGTGTGTGACATGAACTGGTTGGTTTGTTTTGTGATTATGATTGTCCATCGTGGAATTTGGTGGTTCTTGTGTTGATTTGTGATGTAGCTTGGGAGATGATGGAGATGACTAAATTGGATAAATGCCTGGAGACATGTCCATCGAGATGAAATTTTTGGAGTTGAGTCTAGAACTGTTATATTTATGAGAATCATTGAAACCTTTCTAAAATAGAAATTGACTCTACATAAAGCCTGAAAAGTGCAAACAATTCAATACAATTCAAAGATTCTACTTGGTTTATGTTTCATTATATTTTCTTTAATGGTTAATCCATTGCTTGTGACTCTAGATTGATCTTTATACATGTTAAACTGCTAGAAATAGGTGGTGTACAAATTTCATTAGGTTCATTTCTGTAGCAAGTCCAGTGCTTCTTTTACTAGATAACATCTTTGATACTACATTTTAGTTTAATATGTCACTGACAGTTAAATTGTGATTGATATTGAATGCAGTTCATGAGAGACAACTTCGGACCAGTGAAGACTTTGTCTGGCCCATTGATTTTACGTTCCATGGGCGTTTTGTTGTTGATGTAGAGTTTCTTGACCTGAAGTTTTCTCCTTTAAATGTAAGGATCTCTTTTGACTTGCTTTTAATATTTGTGCATGTCAATTTTATTTCCATGTTCTATAATTCTGAGTGAGTCACTGATCTTCAAAAAAATTGTTTGTATAAATTCTAATGCACGATAACTGCTTCCAATCGGTCATCTATTTTTGTTATCATTGAAGCAATTGGATTGTTTCATATTTCAAAAACTCTTTATTTTTGTTTGATGTTCATATAATAGCTAGATACGATGGTTGATTCTCAGTTATTATCCTATCTGTTTCTGAGTAGATATTATCCATGAATAAGTTTCTCGTCTTAGTTTTCTTAGTTGATATATTACTGATTTTCAATGTGGAGCTTTCCTGGATCTTTTGAGTGATGTTCAAACTATGATTGGAACACAGGGTGGGAAGGCCTGCTCAATATGGGCTACTGAAGGTTCTATGCAATGTCTTTCAAACAAAAGTGCCCTCCGATGCCTTTCTCGCATGCTTGAAGAGAGCATCCATGCTGATGTCATCATCAATACATCTGATGGCATGCTGAAAGGCCATAAAGCTGTTCTTGCTGCAAGCTCCCGAGTATTCGAGAGCATGTTCTTGCACAATCTCAAGGAAAATGAGTGCTCAATGATTGTTATAGAGGACATGACCTTGGACTCCTGCTCAGCTCTGCTTGGCTACATCTATGGAACCATAAAGAAAGAAGATTTCTGGAAGCATCATCTGGCATTGCTTGCCGCTGCCAACAAGTACGACATCACCGACCTGAAGGAGTGCTGCGAGGGTAGCCTCCTGGAAGACATCAATTCAAGCAACGCCCTCGAGAGGCTCCAGGAAGCATGGCTCTATCAGCTAAACAAGCTGAAGAAAGGATGTTTAACCTACTTGTTTGATTTTGGGAAGATTTACGATGTTGGGGATGAGATTAATTACTTATTTCAACATGCTGATAGGAAGCTAATGCTGGAGATGTTCCAATAAGTGCTTACTGTTTGGAAGCCTGGCTGACTGATTTTCTGAGGTGCTTTGGAGTGTGAATTTCTTTTTTATTATTTATTTTGATGCTTCTATGGGCTTCTGAGTAATGAGTTTCAACAATGTAAAAGGAGAAAGTGCAAAAGTTTTGTCCATTTCAAAACTTTTCTTTGTGATGATTTTGTAATTATACTATTGTAGAACATTGTTCATAAGTATGTAATGGTTGGGATCACCTATGCTTCATGACAGATTCTTTGTACTAAGCCAAGTTGTTTCATTGAGGATTTTGTGGAAGAGCTTAATGTTATACCTCAAGCCAGGTTTTAAGTTTTGGTTTTGGGTCCACTGAACTGATCCGTTTCTATTTCTGTTTTGATCAAATTATTTTTAAATTTTATTACTAAAATTATTTTTAAATTTTATTACTAAAATTTATTTTTAAATTTTATTACTAAAATTTATTTTTAAATTTTATTACTAAAATTTATTTTTAAATTTTAAATATTTAAGAAAATTTTAAAATAAATAAATAAATATATATATATATATATATAATATTAAATAAATTTTGTTTGGTAAAAAAACTTAAATATGAAAAAAAAGTAACTTTGAGGATTCAAATTGGAGTAAAAAATAGCCAAGTCAAAATCTTAATTATTAAAATAATAATATTTTATAATATAAATATAAATAATATATTTTTGAAATTGAAGTGTTTTATTGAAAGTGTTTTAATTTTAGCCGACATTGGGAAAGCATGAGTCAAACGTCGACTTGGTTATATTTGTACGGTCTTCTAACAAAGGCCGAGTTCGTCTACTTAAGCATCTTATGGCATAGATTGCAAGTTCACCCAGCTAAGTGGTGAGCTACTATTTGTTTGACTTGCACTTCTGTGTGGGTAATCGTCTGTTGCAGCAATCGGAACTATACTGGATTTTGACAGGAAAAAAAATTTTAAACATAAAAGAATTATGTATAGTTATTCACATGCCTCAAGGAATTTGTATATGTTAATTATGGCAATTTACAGGGGTTTACATATAAAACACTACAAATTAATGCAATTAGCTTCTCTACAGATCCCGAGGCAATTGAAAGGATGATGAAGCGTCGACTAATCGCTTAACCAACGTAAACAAATCCAACGAGGCCACGTCTGAAATAAATTATTTTCAAAGTGTGAATTTCTTCGAAGCCCCAAAACATCCACGAATTTCCCCGTAATTTCACGCCATTTGCTCCTCCTCGGCAGTCTCCCGTCCCTCTCTCGATCTCCATCTCCTCACGCCGTCGCTCACGGCTCCGATCTGATCCTGGAACTAAGGTTGGGGTCTTCAGCGATGTCGAGCTTCAGCGGCGACGAGACCGCTCCCTTTTTTGGCTTCCTCGGCGCCGCCGCCGCCCTCGTCTTCTCCTGTACCGGATCTCCCTCCTCTTCCCTTTTTTTGGCCCTTTATTTCGATTTTTCTGATTTTTTTTTCCTGATGTTTAGGCATGGGAGCGGCGTATGGGACGGCGAAGAGCGGCGTGGGGGTGGCGTCGATGGGTGTGATGAGGCCGGAGCTGGTCATGAAGTCGATCGTGCCCGTCGTCATGGCGGGAGTGCTCGGGATCTATGGCCTCATCATTGCTGTCATCATCAGCACTGGGATCAACCCCAAGGCGAAGTCCTACTACCTGTTTGATGGGTATGCGCATCTCTCGTCGGGGCTTGCTTGCGGTCTGGCTGGGCTCTCCGCCGGCATGGCCATCGGCATCGTCGGAGATGCCGGCGTCAGGTAACTCTCTCCTATATCCGATTGGTTCTTCTTTTCTTCTTTATAGATCTCTATACCTGATGCTTTGGACTTTGTTTTTTATCGGTTTATTAGGTTTAGTTAGCTACATGGGAATATATAGAGCTACTGATTAGTTTGGATTAATTTCATTGCTCCACATGTGCTACTGCTTGTTGTCAGTAATGTTTCATTTCGCTTATGTAGTCGTTCATGTGATTTTTTGGTCTTAGTAATAGTTTATAACATTGTCATTTGGATTGTCTGCTTAGCTGTTGCCTCAATTAAGAGCGCTTACAACTGCAAATGCGAATATGATGCTAGGAACAGGATCAAATGGACGAAATATCTGTTCTGAGTCTGGGCCTTTTTTTGGTAGATTTGCCTACCTTAAGCCAAATTATTGAACTTTTAGAATTTTCCTGAGGGTTCGCTCCCATGGTTGACTTTTAAAGAAATCGGTTCCAGAAGATGTTTAGAAAGTTCCTGAGGGTTGTCTTTCATGGTTAATTGTAGGGAGGAAAGAAAATTCATGAAAATTGGGAGATCAACTAGTGATAAGTGTCCCTTCTTTTTTGAATGGTAACCTTGAGAACTTCCATATGCTGTCCTCATTACAGACTCTTTTTATTCATCTGCCTTTACACACAAACTCTGTGGATCCTGAAATGTTTGTATCTTTTGAAGAAGGATCAGAGCCAAATTTTTGTTCTGGTTAATGTTTAGACACACAGAAATCTGATTTTCTATCTTGGTTGTCAATGTTTTCAATTCTATTTATCTAATTGTCCTGTTTATTGTGTGATTGCTTAATTTAGGGTTGCCATGCACTGGGGTCACAACAAACATGCAATCTATGACCTTCAACAGTCTTTCTATTTCAAATTAACTTTGACCTCACAACGTGATGTGTTGGTGTCTATTTCAGGGCCAATGCACAGCAGCCAAAGCTCTTTGTGGGAATGATCCTCATTCTCATTTTCGCAGAAGCTCTTGCCCTCTATGGTTTGATTGTTGGTATCATTCTCTCTTCTCGTGCTGGGCAATCACGGACAGACTAAGATTAAATGAGAAGCTCGGATCACGGGGTGCCTTGTTCATCAGTGTAAAGCCTGACCTTGCAGCGTTCAGTTTATTGTGTTAATTTTGCCATGATTTATTCTGTGGCTCAATATAAATGGAGGGCCGAGAAAGCTCTTTGATTTGCCTCATTTGAGTTTCATGTAGCTCGTGTACCTGTATTACCTTCTAATAAGTTCTATAATTGTGGACTGGTCGCATCTTGTGTTTTGTTGAGTTGAATCCTGCTAGGGTGGAAATATTTTCGATTTTCATTTACTACTGGAAAATTGGTAACATGGTTGCATACTTCATTGGAATCCTCAGGAGCTGATATGTTCTTCTTTTGGTGTACTCATGAGAAAAAGTTCGATTTAATTTGCAGATGTAGCATGCTTCCTTTCAAGTGGAATTCTCCAAGCTCGTGAGATTTGGATGCAGCTCTTTCCAAGTAATGTCTTCGTTTTTCATTTCTTCTGATGAATTGCATTTGATGTTTTGATTCCGCGTTGGGCTGAGTGGTGCACAGCCCACTATAAGTTTGTGGGCTGGGCCAGGATCTAGATTCCTGATGGGGTCTGTCCTGACAATTTTCATTGTAGGGTTTAATTTTTCTGGAATATTTTATCTCTTTTGGAAAATAAAAGAAAAGATTACTTACATTGAAGAATTATGCGTTGAAATTAGGGCGAAAATTAAAAGTAGCAAAGGAAAGGGTTCCCTTGTGTTTGTGTGCCCATGCTGTCCCTTGGGCCTATTTCAGCCCGAACTCTGATTCTGAACAGTAAGTTCGGCTCGGCCCAGGCCCAGATCTACTGGTTTAGTAGCTCCATTTGGCACACCCATGAATACACATTTATAAATCAACTGGTGGAGCCATTTGACAGCTAAAAAGATCAGACCCAGGCCCCTTTGGTATCATCCTCTTCGTACCTTCCAAGCCCAACCATGTGACTAAAAATCTTGTTGTGATTTTATTTCCTAGACTTTGGACCACTTGCTTTGCTTCTGATAATTTGCTATTTTGATACAATTATCTTGTGATCATATATATCCCTCATGAGAGTTATGACTTAGGGAAACCGAGCCTGTTGATCTTATTTGTATCCAAAGGAGGAGAGATTAAGAAATCGCATCCTACCAGATCTTAGATCTTAATTATGTCTTCTACCATCACTCGCAATCAAAGTTTTATCCCTGATTTAGTGTCTGGTTGGTGGACGGCCACATTCTCTTCTTGATTTTGATCTGTTTGCATGACTTAGTCCCATGCAGCTTTTCCAAACAACCACTGCAAAGAACAAAATAAGTAGCATCCTAGCAAGAACCAAGAAGACTGTCTACCATATAGGCGTGTATCATCTTTCAATCATATTGCCAAAAAACGAGTCACATTGATTGGGACTTAGTTTGGAAATAAACACTAGGTTAAAGAGAAAAACAAATTAAAGAGTGTGTGTTTTGATCGCTACCTTCATTACCTTATATGATTGAATGAATGATGGCAACAAATGCACCTTAAATTCAATTGACTTAAACGCGTTGGTTGTAGCTCTTTTCTTATCCATAGCCTGGAGATTCTTGTGAACCATTTCTATCTTTAACATAGTATTCACACGTGCATAGATTCTGGAAGATGATAAGATTTTGGGAGACAAGAAGTTGGTTCTTGGTGCCTCTTTCCTCCATGTCTTTTCTGTTGAACTAGTTCTTGGTTTGATAGGACCACCGTTGTGTTTTGTTTGTTCGCATTGGATTGGGAATCAAATGGTTGTCTTCATTGTTGAATTATTGTTTGCAAATCTTACTGTTAAGTTTGCAAATCTTCTGAAGAAAATTTCATTTCATGAACAGGAAACATCTAGTTCTTTCTCTATCAAGAGTAACACTTCACTCTTGGGACTTGAAAAGTATACCCTTCCAAAATGACTTAATTGCAGAAAGAAGACTCTAGGGTTTGTAACTGTAGAGATATGCTTGCGATTAAAAACTTTAGATTGGCATTTCTTTTCTGTAGGAGTATGCATGCAGAAATCTTCCTTCTTTTTAGAGAAAAAAAGACTCGCTTGTGCATGTCTTACGGTGCTGAACTTGTGGTTTATGTAGAATGGTATCATGTGGTCTTGCTGAAATGTTAGTAGTCAATAGTACAATGGGTTGTGATGCTGTTGAAATTAGCCTATACATCTGCATTGAATGTGAAAGACATTAACATGTGCATTCATATTCTCGAATCTCGACGGGTATGCATCATACCTATAAATCATCTCCAGTAAAACTTTAGGCCTCATTTTCTATTTGTTGTCATTAAATATTCTGTTAGGTTTCCACGTATATGAAGAACACATTTCTAAGTATTAGCATTTGCTTTGTCCTGAGTTAAAATCATAGCGAGTTAACTTATGAAGGTGTGAATCAATTATCGTTGTTGGAAATGGGAAAGCTGAACAGTATCTGTTAACTATTTTTAAGCAATTAGTAGAGAGAGGACCACAAAACCAAATCCGAAGGCCTATGGCTTCAATTATAGATTTATCTGGTTAATGTGATAACTTGAAGGGGGTAGAGGACCACAACTACAAGCCCTACTTCTGAGACAACACAAAATTATCTAATCGTTCATTTAATTTGATAATTTGATTACGCATGACATTCCCTCTTTAGAATCTCAACTAGAGGCACGGGCTTAAGCTGGGTGGATGGAGTCCTATAAACCTAGATTAAATCACAAAACGTGTTCAATTATACAGCAAAAAAATAGATTTATTGGCACCCATTACTTGGAAGCTGAAGCTCATAAATATCCAAGTGTGCAACGAAGGAACAATGCCCCCACATATACTAATTCATAGATTTTCTTTACAATGTACAAATGGTGACGAAACACACATGAGAAGTTTGAATGGTAGGGATGTGAAGGTCCCTATCCCCCCCCCCCCCAACTCCCTCCTTCCTCTCCTTCATTTGCCATTGATGGTGCTGGTGCTGGTGCTGGTGCTGGTGGTGGTCCTCCTCGTTAGCCTCCTTATCCACCCTTTCTTTCGCTCCACCTTGGTCGCCGAGCTGATGTGGTGCACACTTGACTTCTTGGGCGTCTTCCATCTTGCCAGCAGCTGAAGGAGATGACCAATTCTCTTGTGCCACTTCAGCGTCCGGAGTGGCTTCGTATGCTCCGCCAAACCCTTGTCACCGTTGCCTTCCTTTCCTGGCTCCTTGATTGGCTTGAGGTTGCACTCTCTCTTGTCATCCCACAATGCTATCCCATTGTCTTCAAACTTGATGGATATGAATGAGTCTGCGAGTGTAAACAATGGTCCTTATTAGCTTGAAAAATCTGTGCGTTGAATTGAAAGACGAGGTAAGAGGGGAATACCTTCGAGGCTTGCACCGGAATCGTCGCCGGAGTCATTGTCGGGTTTTTGATGCCGGAACTCGAAGCGTTGAAACAGGGAGCCAAAAGCAAAGACGTTGTTGGAGTTTCTGAAGGACTTGCGGGTGCCCTTGGGTAGGGGAAGGTGCCCTTGTTTGGAAGCCAAGACGAGGAGTCTCTCGTTCAAGCAAAGAGCGCATATCCCTACAATGACTTCTTTCGGGTGGAAGTAGCAGTACGCCTTTCCTTCTCTTTGACAATTCATCTTCTTAGGTTCCTAGATTTGCAGGGGGAAGTGAAGGGAGAAGAGGCGAAGACGATGAAGACTTGAGTGAGCGAGTAGAGATGTGGGTTTAGGTTTATATTTCGCCAGGGAAAGCTGGTTTTGCTTGGAAGGGAGGGATGACCATGCACGACAAGCGAGATGGTATGATGATGTAAATCAGAGTTATTTATTGCAGTGAGATGCAATTGAGTTCGATAGACGAGAGAGCACTAGACGATTACACACGCTGACAAGGATGTCCTGATTTATATAAACCAGACTATGGGAAAAGCCTATGATAACTTTCTATCAGTGAGCTCTGACCATCATACGCGGTGAGGTTAGGATGCTTCGTGCCCTCAATTTTCAACGAGAACAATAAATTTTCGTTGCCCCAAGTGATTCTAGATATCGTGCAAATCGGTGCATTGAGTAACTTCTCATGGCCAACATTTAGGTACGACTAGTAGAAATCAAACCACATCGTTCATTGACTTAGCACATGATTCTAATCAAATATTAGTGTCACTTGAAATGGTCCATGGTCGTCCAATTTGATAACGATCATCTTCAGAATCAGTAAGTCCCATGGTCCCTCCCCGACCGCGCATTAATCGAATCAAATGGTCCAGAGAGGTAGCTGGTGGTCGTGAACCAAGTCATAAGATATTGGCGTCTACCCTGAGTTTAGGGTTCTTGACATTTGAGGTCTAATAACCTATCATTTATGGAGCAGCAGCAATCCATGCTAGAATTAATTGGAAAAGGGAAGGCTTCGGTGAATGCAAGTTAAAGCTATGGAATGGGACAAGGTGATTTGCAGGAGGGGTGGAGGCCACTTCCGAGTTCTCTGCTACCTGCAATCATTTAGTAAATTATGTATTCATCCAAATTGTTTTTTTTTTTTAGATTATTCAAAAATTAAAGATACATCATCTGGCTTGGACACCTAAAGATGTACACAACTTTATTAAGAACATTATGATGCATTATTGGAACTAATTTTGCAAGGACCTGACATACGTCATCAGCAAGAATGAATCCAATGAAGCAACTGAACCACTCAATCCAACAATTTACAGTTGAACAAAATTTAATAAAACCAATGGAGCACTTCAGAAGACAAAACATCGCAGGGGGAAAACTGAATAACAATGTTTAGGCAACAAAACAAAAGCTGAATGAAATACTGCGATGCTCTAATTTGGTGAAAAACTATGTAAATAGGAGTAGAATTTATACTCCACACTGCTTCATTCCACTCAAAAAAAATTACACTACTTCATGCAATATACAAGTATCTGATAGGAACAAGTGACTCAATTTAGCTTCTTCTCCTTCCATGAGGCAGATAAATGAGGTATCAATACAATTACAACAGCTGATCATATGAAGGAATAGCATACGGCATGGAAGCAGCAAATCCTAACAATAGAACAGTAACAAAAAGAGGTATGGAAACGAACAGACAATTGATTATGTCCTACATGTACCGTAATTTGAGAAATGTGCATATGTAAATTGCAACAAAGTTACAAAAGATACTCGTGATAGCACAGTGATCAAATGTCCCTTGGCAAATGACAATGTACATAGATTGCTAACAGCAAAATAATCAACACTTTGGTGCATTTTGCAGAACAAATCACACAAGATGTCAATTCAAGGCATACACAATCAGAAGCAGAGAAAAATATTAGGAAGATCTTTTGATATTTGACATCACATGCTACTTTCAACAATATTAGTACAAATATCTATGGTTTTGGCTATGTTAGCTCCATGATCTACACAGAAACCAGCTTTCAAGATAACAATTTGGGGGGAAAAAATGGAACAGAAAGCAGTTCTTCCATAGAGCAAAGCCTGACTAATTTGGAGCTACAAATATAAATTTCATGGCATATAAAGGCTTGAGTTCCTAACTCATTCGATGATAAACCATATGTGAAATGTTCAACTGCAACTGTGCAAAGAGACCCCCAGAAAAAATAATCCTCTATATGTTTTAACTTCTTCTGCAACAACAAGCCTATCAACGTTTTCTAGAACAAATAAGCTATAACTGAAGAAATTCTGACACATGATTGTGGAAATATGGATTCCTGGTAAGAAAGCATGTGCCTGAAAATTGTTAGATCAACTTCACATGATGCAGACAAACTCGAAAATGCTGAAGGTCATGAGAAATACCAGAGGTGAAAAGAATAAACAAAAATCATTTTGAGCCGATTTTAGATAAATAGCCAATTAGAACAGGCATTTCTAATATTTTGCTAATTCCAATGAAATTCCATGTGCTCATGGTTAATTAAACAAAAGACCTGACTACAGCATGCAAATAAAGTTTGTCCAAAAATTTGACCAGAACAATAGGAAAGAATAAAACAGAAAAACTTCATATTGACAACCAAAAGACAAACTCATCAAGTTTCCTAGGGATGCCTCTAAATTTCACAAAAGACAGAGGAACCTATATGAAGCACCTCTGCCATCATCACAGCTGCTGTCACGTGATCGAATTTCTCTCATGAATTTTCAGCCCATGATGGCACTGAGATCCGCCCTTCTCAATCCGCCAATCTCGCTCACAAGTTCAAAAGTATACAAGAGGAAGAATCATACAATCACAACAATTTTTGTCAACTTTTTTATTATTCACATAAAAAGAAATACAACCAATGTTCAAAAGAACACTATAAAAATATATATTTGAGTGTGTCCAACCACATAGACACTTTATCTATTTATATTACATACAAGTGGTTGTAAGTACCTTATGAAGAACATGTCTACAATATTCTTCTTATAATACACATATTCCTTAATCAATATTTGTGCTCACAACTCAAGCCACATGTCCATGATTAGTTCTTGTGCCAACAAAATTCTCCCTGCAAGTCGCATATCCAGCACGTTATGTATTTCCTGACTACAACGCCAAGTGTCTCCTGACTGCAAACATCAAGTATTTTTACTAGCTACATATTTCTACAATGCACCATAAGCTAACATGCTCTATTGGGATTGTCCAAATATCTCAATGTGTGCTGCATATGCACGCATATGCGTGCTGCCTGTGCACATATATGCGTGGGAGACACTCATAGTCTCCTAAGATCATAAGTTTTGTTACATGATCCTCGTAGTAACGCCAACCACTCTTGTCATGTGTGTTGTCTGTACACACATGTGTAAAAGATACTTCACAGATCTCCCCAAATCGCGAACTCTGTTATACAATTCCTTATGGTGACATCAGCCACTTACTACTGGGGTAACAAACCACCCCTACTAAGAGAGTTTGACGTCCTTATTGGAGTAGAATCCATGTTCCTTTGTGATCTAACTCTCGAACTACACATCGTGGTATCTTACTCCCATGTGGTGCCAACCCTATTAATTTTTTTTCACATTACAAGAAAATTAGTTCGTCGATTTTTCTTACTTTATCTCATGGTTCTATATGCAAGAATCTTCTTGACCTCCTTATCAAACTGCTTTCGGATCATAAGTGGAGCTTTCTTGATTTGTTGTCAATCCCCAAGCAAGTCCCTTTTGAAAGGCTTAAGAAAACTCACATGAAATGTTGGGTGCACTTTCGGGTTGTCGGGTTGGTTCAGTTGGTAAGCAACCTATCATACTCTTTTCATTACTTTAAAGAGGTCGTCATATTTTGGTGCTAACCCACGATAAATGATTTTACTGTTGATTTTCTTTCATATCTGTGAAGTTAGTTTTAGTAACTCCATATCCCTCACTTGAAACTCCAATGATCGTCAGTGAGTATCCGCATGTTTTTTCATGCACTTTAAAATCTTGTGCAAGCTATCTCAAACTTGTTCTATTAGGTTCTCCTTTCCATGGCAAAGCAATAGCTTGTTGGGTATTTTTCTTACTCCGTTGACTAAGCCATCTCAAGAGGAGTGAGAAGTTTCTGTCCCATGACAATTTCTACATGACTTATTCTTGTAGCTAATAACCTGTGAATGTTATAGTAGAATTAAATTGTATCTAACAGCCTGAACCAATTTTACTGACTGATCGTAACGTAATGCCTCAATTACTCCTCTACTAAGCCATTGACACATTCTATTTGACCATACATCTATGAATGATTAGTTGTAAAAAACTTTAACTCTGAACCCATTAGATTAAATAGTATTGTCAAAAATTAGCTAGTGAACTGAGCATCTTGATTACTCATGTTGTCTTTTGGGACACCGAAGTGCTTCACCACATGCTTGAAGAATAGTCCCACTGCCACATTTGCTGAACATGCATATGGTTCTAGTATAAACATTGTATACTTCGAAAATCGGTTAATGACAACTAGCACCGAGCTCATCACACCTACCTTAGGTAAGCTCGAGATGAAGTTTATGGAAATGGGCTGCCATGACTTTCTCTGGAATTGGTAGGGGTTGCAATAGCCCCACCTCCTTCTTCTCCGTCTTGTCGAGTTGGCACACAAGACAAGTCTTGACATATGCTTTCACGTTTTCCCCCATTTTTGGCCAATAATATGACCTAAATAGGAACGTCATCATCCTTTCCGCTCCAAGATGTCCTACCCATCGAGGATTGTGAGTCTCTCGCAGCAGCTCATGCCTCAGTTCTCCCATTCTAAGGATGTATAATTTATTGTTTATAGCATACAATGCATCATTATTAAGCCAATAACATTTTATTAACCATTCACATATCTTTTTCTTAAGTTGGACGTATACTAGATTTGCATTGGCAAATTCTCTAGCCCTTTCTAATAGGGTTGACTGCACTATTGTTAGTAT
Organism: Trichopus zeylanicus subsp. travancoricus; assembly: GCA_005019695.1. Classification (NCBI taxonomy): domain Eukaryota; kingdom Viridiplantae; phylum Streptophyta; class Magnoliopsida; order Dioscoreales; family Dioscoreaceae; genus Trichopus; species Trichopus zeylanicus. The sequence goes on from RXID01022129.1 coordinate 460,646, forward strand.
AGCTACATAGCATTGCACCTCCTTCCGGCTCAGTGCATCTAAACTTGGGCAAGAACTCCTGCCACCGAGTTTGTTTGAGAGTCAATTTATTTTGAGTTTTGAAATAGGTGTTTGCAATATTGTCTGTCACCATCATAAACTTCGTTTCTAGCAGATAATGCCTCTAAGTATCAAGGTGATATACTAATGTAGTCATTTCCTTTTCATGTGTGGTGTAGCGCTACTCAACATCTTTAAGTTTGCGACTCTCAAACGCTACTGGGTATTTTTCTTGCACAAGAACTCCCCGAATAGCATGATCTGAAGCATCCATGTGTACCTCAAATGGAAGTTTGAAGTTGGGCAATCGGTCGAATAAGTCAGCTGCATTAGGCACTGGATACTTGTTATTGATAGTCAACTTATTCAGTACTCGATATTCCATGCACAACCGAAGTGAACCGTCCTATTTTCTTTAAAGTAGTACTGAAACGCCATATGGGGCTTTGGATAGTTGAATCAATCTTGCATCCAATAATTCATTGAGCTGCTTCCTCAACTCTACAAGTTCTGCAAGAACTAATCAATAAGAAACTTGAGCTGGAGGTTTGGCTCTAGGTTCTAGCTCAATCTTGCGATCGATTGCCCTCTGAGAGAGAAGTTCATTGGATAATTTTGGCGGCACCACATACACATAATTCGCCAAGACCTTTTTTATTACAATTTTTAATTGTTGAAGGAACTGCACGCCTGACATTGTTGCAATCTTTCCCACATATGCTATCTATATAAAACATGGTAAGTCCTTAACAAAAATTAACATACTTAATAAGTGAAATATCAAGCTAGCCTTTGCTTGCATGAAAAAGTCTTATCTTCAGGATAAACTCGAACTCATCAAACACCGAGATCGTCAAACTGATCTCTCCCTCCGAAGCATCAATTTTGAGGGATGCACAGGTCATGCCATGGATGAGGGTTGGCCTAGAGTTTTACTATCTTCACTTTGCATAAGCTCGGCTACACCTGCAAACCGAATTTAGTCACCAATTTATGGGAGAATAAGTTGTTGGCTGGCCATATATCCAGCATCATCCAAACAGGTCTCCTATTCACCAGTACCGAAGCATACATCAATCCTTTGTAGAACAACTGTCTCTCAGTCATTATGAAGTTGAGTAGCTATAATGGATTCATTCGTGGTGTCACATCAGCGCTCCTTCTTCTTCAGATTCTTAAAGAGCCAAAGCATTCAACCTCTCCCTTTTTGAACACTTCCTTACCCGATGGGACTCATTGCATATGAAGCAGCTCTAATCTCTCATGGTAGACTGCGGTTTGGCATGACTAGGTTCTACAATCTTTTTGTCCTTGCCTTCGGGCTTTTTGTCATCCTTATCTGCAGGTCTAGTCTTCCTGCCATCATCAACTTTCTTAGTGATCAAATCTATCTTAAAATCCACCAAGCCTTCTGCTGCAACAATTGCTGAAGACAAATCTCTTACTCATTGCCATTGGAGTTTAGCTTGAGCCTACGGCTACAAGCTCGAGAGGAAGTTAAACATTTTGTCCTCCTCAGACATGTTAGTTCTGTCCAGCATTAGAGAGCTGAACTCTCGCACATATTCCTATATAATCCCCGAATGCCGCAACTTCTTTAGGGATTCTTATACAACCCACACTGTGTTACATGAAAAAAACTGCTCCTTTAGCTCCTTCTTGAGGGTCTCCTAGTCCTTAATTTGGGTTCTCCTGGCTCGAGCATTACCAGCCATTTGGGTACGCCACTACAACTTAACATCTCCGACCAAGTACATGTTGGTGATGGTGACTTTCTCCCGTTCTAGAACACAACTAGCTTTGAAGTATTGTTTCATGTCCCATAAGAAGTTCTCAACTCCTTGGCATTTCTAGAATGGGGTTCCGAAACTTTTATCTTTGAAGATCCTCTACCTTCACTTGTGGGGTTTGCTATTGCTCTCTTCACCAACAACAAGTCCTCATGTAAGGACTTTAGACTGAATTGTACCGAATTCAAGATAAAAGTGTATATTTCCTTTGAATCCTTCACCTCTGCTACATGGGCTTCCTTGAGAATACTTATTTACTCTTCTTACCAAGCCAATTGTGTCGACGCAATGGTCACATTATTCGTTTGAGAATTTCCCATGATCTCCTCCATGCGAGTTAACCGATCTTGAATCTAGTTTTAGGTTACCATGGCTTTCGTTGAACCTAATTTTCATTGAACCGGGCTCTAATACCACTTATTATACGGCCAAATTTCCTTCCTAAATTTTCAGCTTGTGATGGCATTGAGGTTTGCCCTCCTCAGTTCGCCAATCTCGCTCACAAACTCAAAAGTATGCAGGAGAAAGAATCACACAATTACAACAAATTTGTTAACCTTTTATGACTTATATAAAAAGAAATACAACTAATGTTCAGAGGAATACTACAAAGTTGTATACTTGAGTATGTCTAGCCACATATACACCTTTCTTATTTATATTACATGCAAGTGGTTGTAAGTACATTGTGGAGAACATGTCCATAATGTTCTCCCTGCAATACACATAGCCCTTGATCAGTTTCTGTACCCACAACATCAAGACACATGTCCTTGTGCCAACAAAATCCTCCCTACTGGTTATATGTCCAGCATATCATGTGTTTCTTGACTAAAACGCCAAGTGTCTCTTGACTATCAACACCAAGTGTCTTTACTGATTATATATTTTTGTAGCGCACTATAAGTCAACATACCCCGTTTCTTTAAGTTTCTCCCTGCGAAACTCCATCAGAACTATTCCAATCCCTCCATGTATGTTGTCCCTATACACATGTACAAAAAGCACTCATAACCTCTGAAGATCATAAATTTTGTTACATGATCCTCATTAGTGATACCAATCACTCATATCATGTGTTGTCCGTGCACATATGTGTATGAAAGATATTTCGCGAATCTCTTTAATCGTGAATTTTGTTACACAATTCCTTATGATTACATTGGACTATTCACTGCTGGGGTAACAGCTGCCATGGTAATCCTATGGTGGGAGCATAGTTTATGAAAGAGCTTTCCTTGCATGTTCAAACCATTATAATGTGATATGACTAATACTGATGCATCGTACATGTCCGAACCAATTATGCATCAAAGTTGATGGATAGTATAAAAATGAACAGAAGAACACATTTCTACCCGCGGAAGACACCAAAACTTCAAAGCAGGCACAAGAATATCAGACATCATATTTGAATTTAATCAGTTTGCTAGATCATTGAGACAAAAATGTTGCACCTCCCTGGGCATCAAATAATGCATGATCAAGTGCAGATGCAGATTATGTATTTACTAGATGATAGAATTTGGACAAACGCATTGCAAGTTTCCACCTGACACATACAGATGAGACATGCATCAAGCCCACAGAAATAGGCACGTGTAAGGCATGCAAATTTCATATCACAGATATGCTTTATGACTAATGCAGACACGGGTTTTCATGAACAAACTTACTTGACAAACCTATTCTCGTCACACACCAAGGAACAAGGACCAGGTTAATATAAGCACAGAGACCTTTTCTGAAGATTTATGGTTACAAGGAGCTTCACCAGACAATACAACATAAATATGTTCACAAATTTGGCAATACATGTGCAAGAGAGTACTACAGCAAACGCCAATACCAAGAAAAGATTGATATTCTTCAACAGGCAATATGAGTCATTGCGGGAATCAACAACTGAAGTTCCCAATAATGCTAGTAAACAGCAATCCACTCAGAAGAACTTCCCAAACTCCTGAGGTGGCTGGTCCCATATAAAGCCTATAAACAAGTAAAATGTAGATCAGAACAATTTGGCAAAATTGGAAACAAAGGAAAACCAAATATGAGATATTCATTTTGAGCACATACGCAGCACAAAGATACACATGCTGGATGATCACAGGCATAAGGCAGGATCATGCTAAAAAAACGTGTTTCTGGAGCCAGATTACAGTAACCTTTTCATCCAGTTACCCACACAAAGTACATCGGATGCTGGCCTGTGCAAGCTAGTGATATATGGACCAAAAAAATAACATCTACCAACATTCTAACATACCTAGTGGTATTTCTCCAAAGGAAACGTACATTGGATCATCAACTTCAGGAACCCCCTGAAAGAAGAATGACAACTATAAGTTCTTAACTTAGTCACCAAAAAAAAAAAAAGAATAAAAAAGTTCATAACCTTCAGAAACCATAAAAAGCAAAACTAAACTTATATATAGACAGCCATGAAATAAAACCTATATATATACCATTAAAGAGTGATCATTAGGAATTAGTTCCACTAAAATACCTCTGCGCCATGAAGTCCTAGCCCTTCCTGCAGGTTGTTCAAGTCCGATGGTACACTAGGACAACCGGGAATATCACTTCCAATTAACTCTGAAATTGCGAGAGAATAACCATCCTCAATGCCATGAAGAACCTCTGCATGGTGTCCATGGTTCAAAAAGCTCTCCAGACCAGAGTACATCATCTCATTCCTGCACCATGTAATTCATATATATAAACTTAGCACCAGATTCCCACTGTCAGTTTAGTATAGTTGCACAAAGATAACATGATTCATGCAGGAGATGTCAGCTAGGAAGAAGATACATGTGAAAATGTATATACATCTGCTTTAAGAAAACATCTGTCATCCACAACTGTCTCATAATTTGAGAATGAGACATAAAAAATATAAGTGTTTTCGCATGGAAAAGGAGACATACTTTTGTTTTGCAGAACCACAGGCCGTCTCTTCCATGGGGGAATCATGTTCCAGATCAATTACTGGTACCCCCTTGTCACCATCTGAGACTGGGCTGTACACGTCACAGCCATTGGCACTGTTACTAATCGAAAGACCAAAATTGGTTCGAGCTTCCTCTTCAGGCTTTACGGTGGGGATGACTGCCTGAAGATTGTCCATAACAGGATCATCAGGAATCTCAGTTATTTCAGGAGCTTCAATAAGGTTAAGGTCACAAGTTTTAAAAGATGTGGGATCAAACTGCTTCTCTTCATCCAACTCAAAATCAGTATCAGCTTCAGAAGGCGAAACAGCAACAGCTGATTCCTCTTGATCAATGACCTCTATCATGACTCCGTCTGATGGTATTTTCTCAACAAATGGGCTTGCCCGTTTTGCACTTGAACCATTCAGGTTGGAGTAATCATCCTCCTGAGGTATATCTTCTTCTGTCAGTTCTCTTTTCCGTTTGATTTCATCCCTCCTGTCGATATCTGGCTCAAAGCTAACCTCTTCTTCAACAGCAGAACGCAATGTTTCAAAACCCGGAGGATTCTCATTCAGTTCATTTTGTAGCTCTGCAGCTTCCTCCATGTTTTGGTGAGGCAAAATATCAATGACACCAGGTGGCTCACATTCCAATTTCTTATCTTGATCTGCATGTGAATCACTTACAGATTGCCCAGTAGGCTCTTTTTCAGCAATAGCCTTGGATGCTCCAGAAGGCCCTTCATTCTCATCACTTTGTTTAATGGTGGAAGCTTGCCCAACCTTGTCAATTCTCTGAGCTAAGGAAGAGCGAGGCCTAGTTGGTACCTTTGCAAAGCTGCTGCAAAGTTTCAGCAGATCATTGCTACATTTACCAACTGAATCACCTTCAGCAACATTGACACTCAAACCCAACTCCTTATCTTCACCACTTGCATCACTCTTCACATCTACTCCATTATCCAAATTCAAAGCCTTCGCATCATCATCATCATCATCCTCATGCTCTTTGCTCATAGCCACATCAACCTCAGGCAGCTGTTCCTTCCTAGTGCTCGAAGAGCTCGCCTTTGATCCAGTATCTTCAACAATCTCATTGTTCTCCGAGCCTGACTCACTTTTGGACTGCCGTTCATCCCCTCCGACTCTTGAAACACTGCTTCCAACGTCATCAAATCCGCTCTGTCGTTCCCTAGGATACCGGGGAACAAATTCATCCTTCCCTTCAATGTCATCTGAGTACCTACTGCTTCTCTCCATCCAATGGTCATTCCTTCCATTATCTCTGCTCCAGCCAGAAGCATAACTTCTACCATAAGGCCCTCTTCTTCTTTCCCACCTTGAGCCAGCGTGATTATGCTCATCGTCGAACCTCCTCCTTCCATGACTGTCAGATACCGAGCTCCCAAGCCGTGAGAAAGCTGACGTAAGGGGCGGCTCGCGATCCTGGGCCTTGGATTCTTCCAAACCACGATTTTGCTTCCCCGGGAGCGAGCTTGGCGGTAGAAGACCCTGGGAGACCAAGTACTCGGCGGCAAGCCTCCCGGCGGCCAACAAGATGTCGACTTTGCGCGGCGGCAGTGGCGGTGGCTGTGACGGTGGCGGCGAGGACGGGGCGTAGGGTTTCGGAGGACCACGGCCGTAGCCACCACGGCCGAAGCTCCGGTAACCGGAGCTGTAGGACCTCGCCCCATCGCCGGAGCTACGGTACCTCCCTTGCATCTCTCTAGGGTTTCTTCAAACGCCCAAAATTTGATCTTTCTCAAATCAAACAGCAAGCATAATTTCTGATTCAGCTGGGTACCTAATTCCAAAAATTCAAACCTGATCCATCATCAATCCGAAAAATCTTACCTTTGCGTAGAAAAGCTCCAAAATTCCGCAGAGATTGGCCGCTAAAACCCCTAGATCGATCAAATTCGCCAAAATCCATCAAAGACAACAACCTGCAACCTAGAAACAGCAGAAAAAAAGATGAAAATTGAGGTCAAAATCGTGGCCAGATGCCCTTGGATTGATCCGCAACGACAATTTTTTTGGCACTATCGCACTATAGACTCAAAAAAGGTAACTTTTGGGCAAAAACATCAGGCAAATTCGGGAAAAGGTCGGAAAATCAGAAAATAATCTAATATTAAAAAATAATTGGGAAATAGTTTTTATATTCTTTTTCTTTTTTTCGCGTTTTTAGGTTGAAAAGGAAAAAAATTAATAAGGATCAATTACATATAATTCGTTTAAATCTCATCAAATTACATATTTTTTCAAACTAATAAACTTCATTTAACTTCTTAAATTTTTTACTATTTACATTTATTAAACTTAAAAATAATATCTAATTGTTCTAAATTTAAAAATTATATTTTTTTAATACAATTATTATATTAAAAAAATCCATTCACTGTAGATTTAATGTTAAAAATAATAATATTTTAAAAATATATATTACTTGATGTCATTTTAGTTAAAGTAAAAAAAAAAAAATACCATTGATTTGGTTAGAGAAAGTTTTAATGGTTTCTTCCTCGTTACAAAAATCTCTTTTTCGTCCAACTAAAAAATTTATCTTGCAATAAACTTTAACATAATATATAAAATAATAATTTTGCTCTTTTGAATTAAACTTTAACATGATATGTAAAATAATAATTTTGTTCATAATTTGATTTAAACTTGTTTCGAATTTTAATTCAAGATATAAAATAATAATTTTACCTTGATATAATTTAAATCTATTTTAATTTATCTAAAATAAAATTTTAATCTAAGATATAAAATATTAATTTTGCTCATGTCCTAATTTAAACCGTTTCTACTCAATTTGTTATAGAACTAGGGCTCAAACTAGATTAAATCAAGAGTTCGATGTGAACTAAATAGAGGATTCATTCTCCATTACATCATCTTTAATTAGTTCATTGATATTTTTATTTTTTTATTTTAATTTAAATAGCATCAAATGATATATAAATTTTGAATATTTCTAATTTTAACAATAAATTTACATTTGAAAAAATTTTACGCCACGTTCTGTAACCCAAGAAATATTTAAATTTTAAAATTTAGTGAAAAAATATGAAATTTAATAATATTTTAAAGAGTTATATGTGATTTTTTAAAAAAAATTTAGAGAAAAAAATATATAATTTGATAAAATTTAAAAAATATACGCAATAAATGCCTAGGGAATTCTTCTTTGCCTTACATATCATTCACGAATTAAATAATTCATTTAGTTTGAGTTATTCGGTAGAAAAATTGGTAGATAATAACTCGGGACATTCGCGAAATTATGAGAATTACGCGTAATTATTTAAAAAAGTATTGAAAAAAATATTAAACACTTCAGTAAGTAATTAGAAAAAGTTTTAAGGAGATATATGTAAAAAGTCCATAATTAAAATATTAATTTATAATGCGGGTGGAATCATGTGGAAGAAAAAAATCTAAATCGTCACACATGGTATGACACCAGTTCGCCCACCGCAGACTTTTCCGTCCGCGATCAAACTAAGCGTAAATTGACATCACACAGCAAATTTTCTCTAAATACCATTTAATTTGACAAAATTAAGCATAATAGCAACGGTGGTTATCTCTGAGAATTTTGCAATTTTTAGGGATGTAACTGTAAACTCCATTGGTAATATATTACTGCAATTAACTAATTTTAAAAATGACTAAATACAACAATACATATTCAGGATCTTCGCAAATGTTTGGGACCGTGACCATCATCATCACGTGATAATCACATGGCTAATCACGAAGTCAACCAAATATGATTTGAATCTTTACTACCAAACATTCTTACTCAACAGACACCACAAAATGGAATCTGATCAGCATAATTAGAGTGGTAAAGCTTTCTATATTCCAACAAAGAGTAAATTGAAGCTGCTAATCTCAACAACATAAAAAACAGAAAATCCACGGCTGCCCATCATTTGAAAGCTAAAAAGCTCCTAAATAATCAAGAGAACCAAACAATCAATGAAGGATGACATTCTACAGAGAATAACAACTCTCAGTTCCATCTCACAATAAGCTGCCATTTCACAATGAGTTCTGGGGAATAATTCTGGAAAAAGAAGAATCACAATAAACATGAAGTTCTGAGATTACTGGAAATATCATGATTTCAAAGCTGAACAAGTCAAAATATACCAGTGACAGAATATATCACTAGCTGCCAACACTACCAAGGATGCAATGCATAAATTCATGGCATTTTAGCAGAGTATACAGATTAACAATGAGATTTGAAAAGATAAACACCATTCTGCTTTCAAGTGAAACACATGTTATCAGTCCTAGAGATTAGGTCCACCAAGCACAAATATTGCAAGGCAGTAATTCAACCAAAATCAGTTCTTCGATAATTCAAAGAAACTGGAATTAGATCGAGCCTGAAACACAGATCTCATGAGATCTGAAGGTTGATATACTCGTTGAGATCATGAAAACAGTGGAAGAAGAAAAGAATAAACTAGACAAACTCACGCAATCTAGAGCACGGGTATCTGATTATATGATGACTCCTATGGGATTCCATGTCCAGGCAAAGTGGTCAGGGCATACAAAAACAAGCTTGTACTTGTGTAAATGAAGATAGAAACAAATTCCGATCATACTAGAATCATTCCACAACAATGAAGCTTTCAAAGAGTTTTGAGACTAGAAAATATTGTAATGGGATTTTACAGTTTCGTCATGTAAAAAAATTCCATTGGTTAAAATACCAGATCACAGAGAACATTATACTAGATTCTCTTGCTAACTTGATAATCATATAAAGAACAAATTCAGATGATATCTGGAAACAAGATTTTTATATTATGGACTTGGGACAGACTAGCATGCCTCTGTGAATGCAGTTTTATGGCCAACAAAAGGCACCAATAAGACTACATAGTCGAGTAAAGTGCTTGCAAAAATAATAAATCAGATATGCTAAAACACTAATACAGATACCAGGGCGAGTTGCAAATTAAATAATTCGGATATGCTGTGGATGCCCGGTTTCTCTCACAAATTATGCTGTAATTCATCTTCACGAACTAATTACTCGACCAAGCTCTCTTCACACAACAAAGAGAGTTCAAGGGCTGGGAGATGAAATGATGCATAAAGAACTTTCTCAAGATTTTCAGTTATGGGAAGTTTCATAAGATAACAACACAACAAACATGACAAAAAAATCTACAGCATTTAGTGCAAATTAATTACTGAGGTGACCCAACGATGGAAGTCGGAAACAAATGCTATGACACAGTAGATCCACTCAAAAGAACTTCCCAAATTCCTGAGGTGGTTGGTCCCACCCGTCCATAAAGCCTGTAAAAAGTGAAGTGGGGATCAGATGAACTTGTTAAAATTAAGAGCAAAAATAATCTAACCGCGAGATTTTAGCTTTAGAGCATATACACCTGTGAGATGCATATGGGAGATAATAGGAGTGGAAGTCAATTCTGAATCTTTACAAAGAGTAACTCTGGAATCAAACTACACCAGACTTTTCATTCACTAAATATTTGATGAATATAGAAAAGTGATATATTGAGAAAAATAAACAAGGATCACAAATAGAACAAAGATGATAAGGGAGATATGGAAAACGAGATAAGGGAGATATGGAAAACGAAATGACATCCGACAATGTTCTGGCGTACCTAAAGGTAATTCTTCAAAGGAAATGTATAACGAATCATCAACCCCAGGTGGTGCCTGAAAAAAAGAATGAAGATCATAATAAGTTCATAACCATAAAACTGTACCTAGTGGGAATTCTCCACAAGTAATATAGATTGAATCATCAATCCCAGGTACTGCCTGAGAGAAGAACACAGACTATAATAAGTTCAAAACCATATAAGACGAAGAGTGTGTATGTCTGTACGTGTGTTTAGAAACCAAAGGGTAAAAAAACCATCAAATGCCTGGGAATAGGTATCAAGCCACTCAGTCACCGCCAGATATAAACAGTTAAAAATGACTACTAGGTGATTCCGCTAAAATACCTCTGCACTATGAAGATCTAATCCTGTTTGCAGGTTATTCATGTCAGATGATACAGAAGGACACCCTGGGATATCACTTCCCATAAACTCAGAAATTGCAGGAGGATAACGATCCTGAATGCCATGAAGATCATCTGTATGGTCAGCATGTTTCAAAAAGTTCTCCAGGCCAGAATACATCATGTCATTCCTGTTTCATGAAATTCATAAGAATCATATCTATTCACTGAGAAATATAGGAAGTAATAGTTGACTAGAGTTTCCAAATACTATAACATGATAATATGATATATGCGGCAGATGATAATGGAAAAAAGATATATAAGAAAACATCTATAATCCACAGATGACTCGTAGCTTGAGTAAGATATGACAATATATTTTCCTTCGATTATCAAAGGGAGCTTACTTTGGTTTTGAAGCTGCCTTTTCTATTGGGGAATCATCTTCCAGATCAATTATTGGGATCGTCTTCTCACCACCCGACACTGTGCTGTACACATCAGGACCATTGGCATTGTTACCAATTGAAAGACCAAAATCAATGGGTGCTTCTTCCTCAGGTTTTATGGTCGAGACAGTAGTCCAAAGGGTGTCCACAATAGGATCATCAGGAATCTCAGTTGCTTCAGGAGTCTCCATAAGGTTAAGGTCACAAGTTTTAAAAGCTGCAGGATCAAACTGCTTCTCTTCTTCCAACTTAAGAGCAGCATCAGCTTCAGCTTTTGAGGATAAAACAGCACTGTCTGATTTATCTTGATCAATGGACTCTAACATTACTTCATCGGATGGTATTCTCTCAAAGTATGGGCTTCCTAGTTTTGCTTTTGAATCATTCAGGGTAGGGTAGTCATCCTCCTCAGGTATCTCTTGGGAAGTCAACTCTCTTTTCCTTTTAATCCTATTCCTCTGGTCAGCATGTTGCTCAAAGCTAACATCCTCCTCTTCATCGGCTGCATTTGACATTCCAAAACCCGGCAGATTCTCATTCGGTTCATTTTGTAGGTCAACAGCCTCCTCCATGTTCTTATGAGCCACAATACCAGAAACATTAGGTAGTTTGGATTCCAAATCCTTCCCCTGATCAGCATATGAATCACATGCCAATCTCCCAGTAAGTTCATCTTCAGCAACAGCCTTGAATGCTATAGATGTCACTCCATTCATATCACTTTCCTTTGTCATGGGACTTTGCTCAACTTTGCAATTTCTTGGTACCATATATGAACGAGGCTTAGTTGGCATTCTTGCAAAGCTGAATAGTTTCAACAGATCATCACGACATTTATCAAATGAATCACCATCAACAGCATCAACATGCAAATCCAATCCCTTATCTTCAGCACTTGCATCACTCTTCACATCAATCATTTTATCTGAATTTGCAACCTTAGCATCATCATCATCATCATCATCATGCTCTTTACTCATCACCACATCAACCTCAGGAAGCTGGTCCTTCCTAGTACTCGAAGAGCTAGCCTTTGATCCAGTATCATCCACAGCTCCATGATTCTCTGATCCTGACTCTCTCCCGGAGTTTTGTTCATCCCCTCCACTTCTCGAAACACTGTTGTCAACATCATCAAGCCCCCACTGCCTCTCCTGATGAACTGGAGGGGCATAATCATCTTTCCTTTCACTGTCATCAGAGTACCGACTACTGCTTCTCTCCGTCCAACGGTCATCTCTTCCATCTCTTCCATCCCTTCCATAACTTCTACTGTAAGGCCCTCTTCTTCTTCCTGAGCCAACATGGTTATACTCATCGTCATCGTCGAACCTCCCCCGGCCATGAGTTTCCAAGACTGAGCTCCCAAGCCGCGAGAAAGCCGAGCCGCGGCCCTCGAGCTCACGGTCCCGAGACTTGAGTCCTCGAAAGACGCGGTTTTGCTTCCGAGGTAGTAAGCTAGGGGGAAGAAGGCCTTGGGAGACTAAGTAATCGGCGGCGAGCCGGCCAGCCTCCAACAAGATGTCGGCCTTGCGCCGGGGCAGCGGCGGCGGCGGAGGCGGCCGATAGGGCTTCAAGTGACCTCGACTGAAGCCTCCCCGGCAGTAGCTCCGGTAACCGGAGCTGTAGGACCTCGTCCCGTCGCCGGAGCTTCGGTGCCTCGCTTGCATTTCTTAAGCTTGTCTGAGAATATCTAAAAATGTGATTGTTTTTACTGTCAAATCGAATCTGACACCGTCTGAGCTCTGATTCAGCTGGACAGAACCCTAATTCCAAGATTTCACCTTAGATTGAAAAATTGATGAAAATGCTCACAATTTAACTGAGATGGGCTCAAATTTCGGGCAGATTGTCAGATCAAAACCCTAAATCGAGTAAATTCACTCAAGATCGGTGAGATGGCAACAATTCCCACCTCCATGCAGCAAAAACACTGAATTTCCCATCAAATCATGCTTTCTCCGCAAATAGGAAAAAGATTTGAATGAAAGCTGCCAAATCTGCGATGATTCGATAGAGTTTTATCCTCTTCGGGCTTTCAGATGCGCTGATTTTGGACTAATTTCTCCGAATTCGGCGCATTTCGGCGATATCTCTTCCGAAGAAGAGATCTAGGGTTCCGTAGACACCGATTCTCAAAAGATGGCTTGTTTTCAATTTTTTTCGACATTAGCGATTTTGTTTTATAGAATTTTTTTTTAGAATAGTGAATTAATTAATTGGTGACGTAAGCCATTGGTAGAACGTGTCGTGAACGTACTGGTCATCAGAACATCCAATTTTTAATTAAACGATGATGATTTCAAATAAGTATTTGCAATTATAAAATTACCAAACAAATCTGTAATTTTCACATATGAGAGAGGGGTGTTTTTGCACATTTTCAGACGAGGCTCTTGTTGCAAATAATTAGAAACTTAGAAAGGGGTTGTTTTGCACATTTTATCATATTATGCACCATTTCTTGTACTATTTTTTCTTTTCCTTTTCCGTTTCTTTCCTTGTCATAATTAAATACTTATCCGAAATTATAAAACTTTTTCTAAATTTGCACATTCGATTCAGTGTTTCACTATTTAATTGCAAGGCCAATGAACTGAGACGACGTGAAGTAACACGCGAGTTAATAAATTCTAAAAATAGTTTGACCATTTCCAATGAATCATGCAAGAATTCATACTACACATGAAATCACCGATTGTAGAAACAGCTTCGAGAGTCTCTGCGTTCGTTTTCTTTCTATCGAACGATTTGTTTTCTCGATGGATCGCAAGTAATTTGTGAGGAAGATATCAAGGGTTTTCTCTGTCCATTAATGGCTTACGGCAAAGGCTAAAAATTCGTATGACATATATCTTCAAAAATACCTCAACGTTGCCCTGTTAAATTAGGATTTGATTGAGAAGCAACTTGAGTGTAATAAGTAGCAAGATGTAGACTGGTACTACGCTTGGAGGAAGAATACAAATGCCAAGAGGATTTTGATCTATCTTCTTCCCTCAATAACGTTCTGGAGCTTAATAAGTGACTCTGTTCGAAGGACAGCTTTTTCTGAAACTTTGTGATGTAGTAGGAATAAAACCAATTAGGTTTAGATGGAAGAAATAGGAGAAAAGAAGATTCAGAGCAATCGAATGTGGCAGCGAGGTTTGTTCTCATCTTGTTCTGTCAGATTCAATTTTTGTGGTTTCTTGAATGCTAAGGTGCTCAACACTCTTTTCTCCCATTTATAATCCAGATTAATTGCTTCACCAACCACTGAGATGATCTCAGAGATTCTAACAACGAAGGATGCATGGCGATTGTATCCAGTATTGTTCAACATAATCTTGCCAGAAGAGATGAGAAAATGTTCTACTGATGATCTACCATTATTTGACAGATCTTGCCAATACCTACTGGTAGAGAAATGTTGTACCGATGATCTTTGTTTCCAATAATGTATTGAACATTTACGCGCTCCACAAAAGAATGCATAGTTTTCTCCTCTTCTTATGTGCAAAATTATCTCGTTCTAAAGAATAAGATATTTACTCCAAATTAAGTTGAGATGGATTTCATACATGCAATCAATATGGCTAGTCTACAAAGTTTGTATAAGGGCAGGTGAACAGATCCTGGCCGATTTCTTTTACTCAACCCAGTTGATGTCCAAATCCTTGAGTTTCAAGAGCCATTGCTGTGTATCTTGAGATACACAAAGCTTACTTGATGCCCTTTCCTGGCCATCAGTATTCTCTTTATCTGCTATGCCCTTAAGCTGCCTTTCCTTCTCTGCATCCAACTTTTTTCGAGAATGCCTAACCTCTAGTGATAAAAGCCGAGATACTTCCTGCAGGCCACCCCATTTTTCCAATGCACGAGCAATGTCATACCGCCCTGCCAAGACAAGGATGGGTTCAATAACAATCAGAAAGATCAATACAACAGGGAGAAAATTAAGCTTTGTTTCTTCCTCACCTGCGCGTTCAAGTGATGTTCTACTTGGCATGTATGCAGGATCCATCCCCCAGTTCCTTTGGAATCGGCTAATCTGCATGTGGCCAGAGAAATAGAGATTCAAACACATTAACAGCTATTGCATTCTCTGTGATCTTGCTTTTACAATTGCAGAACAAGTAATGTGACTTGCTTGCACCATTTGGAAACATTCATGTGAGCATAGAATCACAGCAATCAATTTCCAGTTACCTCTTCTTGCAAATTCTCAAGGTTGTCCCAGTAGCCTCTTGGTTTGCGCTCTTTATAAGCAAGGGAGAGATTCATCAAGCTTGCAATCTTTCTAAATCCGCCCATCCGTGTTATTGCCTTCTCGATATCCACTCGTCCATGTAAACGAAGTTGCTTTCTCATGGGCATGAACCCCTCTTGACCAAACTCCAACATAAATGCCAAAAGTTCAGACCTCAGGACCTCAATATCCGTTTGCAAGCCCGGAACCTTGGGTCTTTGCCTTGAAGAATTTGAAGCATCCAAATTGGAATCTTGTTCGCCAGGATGGCTCCCTATAAAATCCTCAGCATGGTCATCTGGATCTATTGGATCCACACTTTTCTTCGGTGTGTCAATTGCAGGACTCCTATTTTCAACATAATCTCGTATGGCACATAGGTTTGATGGCAGATCTTCATATACAACCTGAAATATTGGAAGTTTGCAAATTGTGTTGATGAATAAGAGAAGGGAAGAGATATTATAGATGAATAAGAGAAGGGAAGAGATATCCATAAACATATCTTTAGACACAAAGAATAATAATAAAAGAAAAGAAGCAAGAACATTAAAGTTGTAACCTAAAAGTAGTTTACAAATTCACACCTCTTCTACAATAGCCTCTGAGAGGAAGGCATCTTTGTGCATTTTTGACTCTACGGTGTACTTCAATAATGTATGCTGATTTCCAAGTTGTTCCAAAAGCCACTTCCCTTGAAATGAATCAAAATCCCCTTCAACTTGCTCAAAGCTTATCTCATGTTCAAATTTTTCACGCAAATCCAAGACAACACGTGCATGAAGCACCATATACAGTAGGCCTTTGCAGCCTTCCTGCAAAAAAGAACAACCAAGCAATACATATCTGCAATATTTGGTACTTCCGGAAAACAACATAATTATGTGAGGTCTAGCTGTTACTAGAGACAGCAATTGCAGATTTAAGCTGTAATAATTTGAAGCTTCTGAAGTTGTATATACTTCAAACTTCATACAATTGATCCTTATTTATAGTACCATACCTGAAGAATACGAACTTTGTTATTATCCCGTAACAGAACCTTACTGATAGCTAGATTGGGAACAAACCTGTATAGTTAAACCTCTATTTCAGTATAAATTGTTAATAATGATCTATATGGGGCAGCATTTATTTAACAAGTTAAAAACATACCAGAAGAGCAATCTCAATGAAGAAACATCATTATCACTATTCCATATTAATATACGAACGGCAGCAAGGGAAAAGGAATTAAACTGATCTTAGATAACCTGACTCTTGTGATACATAGAAAGAGAAGCAGACAGAGTGCATACTCAGGCAATGCTTCATAGGCAGTCAAAACATTCCACACTTCCCTAATTGGTGCCTTGACAGTGATGCTAGCAATAACACATCGATGAGTCCCACCATTTTCCTTCATCAAAACCATATTATCAGAGAAGTAACACAGTTTCTTTCCCTCAAAAAGGACTGTCAAAGGTGACAATGTAAACATGAGTTACCAAGAGGCCATCATATCTACGAAGATGAACTTCATCTACCATACATCGCCTATCAAGGCTGCAGACCTTTCCAAACACACGCCATTTGCTGTTGTACTCAAACGAAGGTGAAGGCAAAGCAGTACCAAAAGAAGCATACTTCTCCTTACAATCATCTGGTGGCAAGACAACAGTCTCGGTTATCCGAGATGAGTCCAAAGAAGTGAGAGGGTAGGCGGCTATAGAATTCCCATTCATGTCATTTCCAGCCATATGTGGCTTCTGGTTTTCTTCAAAGCTCCTTTCTGCTCTACAAGCCAGTGCTTGGAGATTCACAGGGAGATCAGACCTAATTATTTTCTCAAGAAAAATAGCTGGGAAGTTGAACGTTGGTATCACACTGACTTCATATGACAAAATTGCTGTTGAATCCCTGCAAGTGAATAATTTCTGGATGATGGTCACAACCAGATTATAATATCATATGAGGGAAGAATAGCGTGATCAGACACAGAGTTGCAAGTGATCCCCTGAATGTTTACCTAGGACCAGCTCTGACAGACCATTTACCTTCAAACTTCTTAAAATCCCCATCAACCATTGAAAAACGAAGCTCACACCCATCATCCTGAAAACATTAATTCAAATCCCTGCTCACTCCCAATTCATCAAGCTAGACTAAACTCCCAACTCAAGCAAGTTACAAAACTCAGAAAGTAAATGTAAATATAAACCAGAACCATTTGAAGCCACATCATTACTATTGAAATTTAAATTCCTGTTTGAGCTACAATTTCAAGGTAAGATTAACATCAAATCAAACACAATTACACGAGTACTACATCAACATCATCAAATTAACCAGGAAGTAAAAAAAAGTACCAAATCAGGAAGTTCTTGAAGATCAAGAACAACATGAGCCTCGATGTGCCAGTACAGCGCGCGCTGCAGCCCCCTCTGCTCAAGCCATATCCTCCCACTATGCGGGCATGGAATCCTCCCACTTGCGACAATCAATTGGCACACAAATTTCTCATCAAAATCCCACCTTTTATACCCAAATTTATCCTGCTTCAACGAAACGAACTACCTGTAAACGAGATTGGGGACGAAGTCGGCGAGCCGCTCGTAATCGGTAAGAACATTCCATACAGACCCTATGTCCGCATTGATTAGCACGCAAGCCCTGATTAGGCGCTCCCGCCAGGACACGACCTCCACCTCGCAATGCACGCTCCTCTTCTCCGCATCTTCTTCCGAGTGCGACGACGGCAGCGGCTTGGCGGCAGCGTGATGGTGGTGGTTCCGGCTGGGGACATCGGCAAGGGGTTTGAAGGAGAGGAGGCGGGCGGCGGGAGTTCGGGACGGGAGAGAGAAGAGGAAGCACGGTCGTCTGGTGATGAGGTAGGGAATGGAGAATGGGGCTGGAGAGCTGCGGGCTCTCATGGAGACGGAGGACGAAGAAGGTTTGTACTGGGTTTTGGTTTTGTACTTTTTGGGTGGCTGAAATTTGAATGGCGGGAAGGAAGCTCAGAGCCCACAAAATGCCACGTGGCATTTTCTAAGGGCAGCTTTCTTTTCTGGCGACGTGGCACTTGCGGAACCTCAAAATCCCAGCGGCCGCTCAGCCGTTTGTTCAAATTTAAATTTATCAAATATATTTTAACATGCTATTTCATTGCAAATTGGTAAAATGTAAAAAATAATTAACAAACATAGATTCTAAAAATTCATTTAGCTGCAAATTAATTAATTAATTTTACAACAGCTTTACAAACATTAGATTCTGACATTTTGTTTCAGAAAAGAAAATGTCCGAAGAATTTTACTGTAGCAGAGATCCTATTGGCTATTAATGTTTGCAGAATTTTACTGTCGCAGAGATCTTCTCGGCTTGGGTTTGCTAGAACTCAATGGCGGGAAGTCGTCGCTGCAGAGCTGACTGGATCCTGCTCTACTTCCACCTTGGCCCGGTGGACTTTGACCTAGATAATGCAGGATCATTTGTCGACCCATGGGGGCGGGAGCACTACAGGTGCTAGCTGAGGTAGGAGTTGGGGGTCCTCTGTCTTCTTTGTCACCAGCCTTCTTCTGATGCGGTTGGGCTGTAGGAGCATTGTTTCCGCTAGACGGAACTGGAAGAGGACGCAAGTTCTGCAGCTCGTGGTCGGGCTTGAATCGATAAGGGAGTTTGCTGTCATCCATCTTCCTGAATGTGATGGAGATCCTGCAAACACTTAGAAGAGAATGATGAGCAAATTTGAGAAATGTCCACAAGAGTTGAAGCACACAAATTTGCTTAATGTAAACACCAATGTTACCTCTTCGCCGGGACTGCCGGAACACAGTGCTTGGCAACATCTGCCGCACTGCCATTCAAGATAAGCACAGAGCTGCAAATAAGGAAGAATCATCTTTGTAGTTAGAATCAAATCCAACACAGAAGCTAAGACTTTCATTAAAAATTACAAAAAAAAAAAAAAGAAAAATTTTAAAAGAAATTGAAATGCATACCCAAGAGGTAATGGTATAGCAACCGGGCCCGAGAACTCTCCGGGAGCAATGATCTTCAATTCGGTACCAAACACAATGTTGCAAGCAGCAAGAAAAGATACCGTGCAAAAAGGCCTCACGAAATCATGGTGATCAATGTGTGGCGGAATACAGTCATCTCTGTCATAAATGTTCACGATGCAACTGTTGGGAACACATGTTGGAGGCAGAACACGCCACTGAACCATCCTCTTAATCATGTTCTTCAATAGAGGAGGAATGGGGTCGACTTCCTCGCTTCTAATAATCCCTGGTGGATTCCCATCTTTGTCCTGTCAAAGAAATAGTTGTTAATTACAATCTAATAACATAAATTGTAATGCGGTTTTATAGATAAAGGATCATTTTGTAGACTTGCCACTGCATAGTTATAACAGCAACCAAATTGGATTGTCGCCCGTCCTTTACCTTTCATCCACTTCTTTGGCTCGGAATAGGTACGCTCTATATAAATATGAAGATAGTCGATAAGTATTATCACCTCAACAAAGAGTGAAATCAAAATGCGAAGATATTTACATAAGTTTCACCCCAACAAGAAGTACAGAGAATAAAAAAGCCAACAACATTTTGGCGAAACTAAAACTCGGGAAACCAAACACTGCCTACAACTACTCGAAGACAATAGCTAGCGATTTAATTACCCAAGTTATTCAACCAATAATAGATGTTTAATCAAAGATTTTTACACAATTGTTTCAGTATTTCTCGCTTTCATTCACTTGATGCTCGCAAATTAACAAGCCAGAAGAAAACAATATGGTATGTAAGAAATGGTTTTTGTACAATGATAAGGTTAATTAGCAAGATAACTGATGTAGCTGTATACAACCTAAATCAGCAAGGATATGAGCATCGTACAAACAACAAGAATACAGATAAAGCAATACAGTAACAAATATAATTTAAGTATTACCTCTAAGTTTTCCAGCTCTTCCTTTCTCCTGAAAATCATAGACACAATCCACAATCTTCTTTTGCTCCTCGGCATCAAAAACTCCGGTGTGAAGCTCAAGCCCCTCCACAATGTTAATCATCCTCCCCTTTGCTGTCTCCATATGCTTGAAATCCTTCTTCCTTATCACCCTAGACATCCGCATTGCATCCCGTAGTTCCTTCGACATCTCCTGCTGCTCGTCCTCTTTCAACGAGACGTTGCCAGCCGGCTGAACCACCCCGTAGCTGCGAGCATGTTGCCTTCTCCGAACAATTGGATCGGCAGCCGGAGAGGCCTGGGTTGAGTTCCAAGCAGAGGAGGTTCGGGTTCTGTTGCCAGCAGAAGCAGGAGACTTCTGCCAAACCGGAGCCACCATCTTTGCCCAGCTGCCGCCGACACTGCTGCCCCTCGTCAGATTCAACTTGTCTGAAAGGAATTAACCAATTCAATCAATCAGAACACCATCAAGAAAATCAAAATCATGAACGAAGAAGAAAACCACAAGGAAGAAAAGGGTAAATTCTGCGGGATCTGCTGTCAGAACCAAGCATTCATCAAAAATTCCATCAAAGCCTTAATTCTAAAACTTGAAACGGAACTCGAAAAAAATAACATAAACCAAAAGATACAAAGAAAACCTCAAAATCACAGAAAAAATAGAAATAATCTAGCCAAACAACAACGTCACCAGCAAAAACCAACAAAGCCATAAAAAACAAAGAAAAAACCCAGAAACCAGCAAAAAAAAAATCTGGAGCAGAGGAAATAAAGACGAAAGAAAATCACCTTCTTCTTCTCCTCGAGCAGAGGAAGGGGAAGCAGCCATGATTTTCTGAATCATAATAATAATATTATTATTATCATTATTCTCAGTTTTTCTCTCTCGAAACTGCGAGAGAATTTCTAGGGTTTTATGGGTGTAGTGTAGATATAAATAGATGGATGATGTCCGAGTTCGAAGAGGATTTAAGAGTTAGATTTGGTTTGATTTCCTCGACGAATCCGGAAAACCATCGGAATTTTCAGAAAGCCACTCTCCAAAAGTCAAAAAAACTTAGCTGTCGATTCTCGAACAGGAAACGGAGTTCGATTTGATGTGGCACCTTTCTGCTCATGATGCGATTATTCGCGTGTTATTACGCACCAATGAAAGGAAGAAACGTGGTAAAGGCTGATGTATTGTGTTTCCAGTGAGGTAGTGCCTGGTTTTAACTGCGTGGGGCCCGCGGTAAAACAGAAAGTCGGCGGGCGCGGTCGGCACCAGTCCAGGGTGTGTTGCGGATCTGTGTTTGGTTGATTCCAGAAAAACCAGAGAAAGGCGCCCCCTTTTTTTCGTCACCCGAAAAATGCTTTTTATTTATTTATTTATTGTTTTTCTACTAAAAATTGTAGATATTTTTTTTTAAAAAAAATTTCGGTTATAGATACAAACCATCTATCCTCGTCTAGCCGGCAATAATACACGGCAATATACAGCAACAAGGGTGATCGGGCGTGAAGGATGATGGCCAGGGGCAGCTTTGGTGATCCAAAGTGCAGGAAACCCTGTGTAAGTAAATTTTCAGGAAGAGCCTATCCAAGCAGACTTGATCAATCAGAATCATTGTAATTGTTTTGCAATCATGACTCAATAGAATACAACATTTGAGCTTGACATTTAATATGAAAAAGATGTATTACAGAACTGCATAGATAATCGTTACAACAAAAGCTTGTGCACAAGGCATCCACGGTGAACAACATTATACAAATG
The DNA here is from genome assembly GCA_005019695.1 of Trichopus zeylanicus subsp. travancoricus. Lineage (NCBI taxonomy): Eukaryota > Viridiplantae > Streptophyta > Magnoliopsida > Dioscoreales > Dioscoreaceae > Trichopus > Trichopus zeylanicus. The sequence goes on from RXID01022129.1 coordinate 482,824, forward strand.
GTTGCTGCAAGCCTGCAACAATATAAGCAATTTTCAGCTTCAAATGAAGCTTAAATTTGCATCCCCATCCCAAACTGAGGCCAAAAAGAAAAAGTAGCTCTAGTAATACATACTGCTGGATAAGTATCATCAATTCCATCTAATTTCTCCGTGGAGCTTACGATAGATTGAACTTTTATTTATTCTCATATTGCTTTCAGAATCATCCATCTGAAGGCAGAATCACTGCAACAGTGAGCTCTTTTTGCCCCATCCAATGGCCAAGATGTATAGAACAATACAGCTTCCGATGGTGCCAAATGTGGTTTCCCAGAATTTGGAATAAGGTGCCTTGTAGAGATCAATTTGAATGTTCATGCCAAATATGCCAACCACCACAACTCCAGCTGTGATCACAAGGGTTGCTGTGCTAAGCATGACTCCCATCTGTAGAAGCTGGTTCTGTTTTTCATCGAGCATGATGTTTATGTAATCCTCTGTGTCATCCACATACTCCCTCAGCTTTACAAATACAAGAAAGAAAATCAATAACAGTCATGTAGATTAACGAAAATATATAGTCTAGATTACTGAAAACTGTTTGATACTATGAAGCAAAAGGCTAGTTGTATGAAATGAATGAACTACAGTAAAGAAAGGGGGCTGTATCCTACAGTGGATAGTTTATTCAAGGTTCCATCAATCTGGACAAAGTAAGCTTCTAAAAGCATCTCTAACTCCTCAACATTAGGCTTAAAACCACCTAAGCTTCCATGGCTGCTTTCTGTATCATCTCGGAAGTCTTCATCCCTAAAAACACAGTGAAACAAAATAAGTTCTCACATGATGATAATAAATTGCACAAGGAAAAAGCAAGTGATTGGAAGGGAACATGTTTTACTCGAAGGCAACTGAAGATAGCAATGTTGTACTCACAGCTATATTCTAATATATGACATCAGTGCTACAATAACACTACTGTTTTATTACTCCAAACTTGTCTCATTTTCATTGCAACTGAACTGTGTGTGCAGTCTGGAAAGCAATTTTATCAAAATTTTGAACCCCAATGATGGATCTCACCCATTTGATGGTCCACCAGCAGTGTATCACCTGAGCATCGCTATCAACCAAGACATGTAACAAAAAATGAGTTGCTTGATTAGCATAATACTGATTGTAGCTTTGATAAACATTAGGTGTCCTTAGACGAAATGGAATCTAGTAACTGTGAAAGATTCAAACTAATTGTGGGTGACTAGGGAAGATAATCATACTCTAACCCTGCAAGCATTCCAGCATTTACAACTGAATTGCAACTCTATATCCAGCTTGCAATTGGATGCACGAAAAGCAGATACAACTCTCAAAGCTTCTATCTTTTAAGATTTATTAACTTGTAAGTTTTTCCATGAAGATGAATTTAGATCCAATTGAGCTATGAGATCCAAGAAAAATGTTATCGTTGTAGGCTTCTTTCATTAAATTTTCCACCCACCTATCCTCATCAACTTCAAATGCATCATTGTCTAAATCAACTCTTGATGAAGTTTCACCAGCTGGTTGATGAACAAGCTTCTCACTTAAATACATCTCAGCCATATCCATGTCATCATCCAGTAGATGTTCAAGTTCGTCTCTAACCTATCAAAAATTAGCATAACATAGATAAATGACAACATTCATGATATATAAAATATCAGATAAAGACCTGAGAAGTAGAAGATTATTTATCTTTTGCATCATGCTTAATCAACTAATCACCTTCTGTACACGCCCAGAAATTGCAACCAAACGACTCTTTATTTGTCGAACACGCTCAAGGTTAAGTGTGCTGATTTTAGCAGTAAGCTCATCTAAAGCAGGATATGCCTCTTTCTCCAATGTTGTTGTCTGCAAATGAATAAAATAAAGTTAACAACAAGAGCTAAACAAGGAAAAATAGTATACCAACAACTACTGCAGGAAATTACAGTGGCTTCAAAACAATAATGTAAAGAGTGAATCTTAATATTAAACAGTCTCCAGCATGCTCGAAAAATAACAAAATAGAGGATAATAGCGAACTTTACTAATCTGAAACATGACATGAATTTAAAATTCCAAGCCCTCTAATTTCCTTGATAAAAGAGTAATACAGAATGGTCAGACTTCAGAGAATGAATTCTGTATGGCATTCTACTTGATAATAACTATCCCATTTGTAATTGCATGACATGTTGCAAATAGCATACACAAAGGTAGTCATTAATGAGCACAGCTACATTTTATTCAAAAGGAATTAGCACAGCAACTGTGTAAAGATTTTGAGATAAGAATGCCAGAACATGCTCTAAATAATCAGTCACACCAGAGTTGAATGCTTTTCCTACGAACCAATAACACAAACACGAAATAAGGCAGATGATGGGTAAAAAGAAGTCTTTCACATGATGGAAAACAAGATGATCCTAAGATCTCTTATAAACATTTTGAAGGACATTTACCTCAGACTCCAAGCATTTGCAAGTGGATTCAAGACAGATTTCAAGCACTCTGAACTCAAAAGGCATGGCTTTAGCAATAACGTTGTTGCTAAAAGGAGGAGGTGTTGGGCTACTGACAGGCGTTTCACCCCTGGAGTTACTAATCGATGCTTCATGCTGTTGAGAAGCCCCTGTTTGGTGGGCTGCTGCCCCATTCTGACCAGCAAATGAAGTAGCCTTGGCTCTTGCCTCCCCATCCATTTCGCTAGACTCCATCATCTTCAAACACGTAGAAAACAGAAATTATCTACTGTTTCTTCAAGACCCTCTAAACTTTAGCCAAAACCACAAAAAACACAAATTTGTTTCCAAAAACGACAAACTCTGCATCCAAGACGAAGGAAATAACATTGCCAAGAAAAGAAAAATAGTATAGTTTAGATTGGGAAGTATATATGACGTGCAACATCAGGCTCATGGACTATCATAAAGATCACAGCTTTTCGCAAGCCAAGCTGAAAATTCAAAACCAAAATAAAAAAGCACCTAATAATCAGAAAAACAAAATCCAATAGGGAAACAAATAGAAACCTAACATCGATACCTGCTGCGGCGGCACCCCGTGCGGGCTGGAAACCCTAGCCTGGAGGTCCTGAACGAAAGGCACAACCATGGGATCCCTGGAATTCGCCACCAGAACCTCCGTCGCCGTGATGATGGCCCTGATGTGTTCCAGATTGATGACGATCGCCCGTTCTCTCCCCAGAATCGTGGAGGGATACGAAAGAAGGGGGTCGAGGACCCTGAGATCGCGAGCGGGGAGGCCGGTACGGCGCATGATGGAGTGCTTCCCGACCTCCTCGATATGCGAGCTTCCGTCCGCCGAGACCACCAGCCACGCCCTGCTCGACGTCCCCTTCCGCCGGCCGGTAGCCGGCCGGTGCTGGCCGTCTTCCTCCACCTTCGGGGACTTCATCGGCGGCGAGGAGTCTCGCTTCAATTGATTCTCTTGGGGATCGGATTCGCAGTGCTCTCTTGGGGATCGGATTCGCAGGGCGAGAAGGAAACCTCTACAAGTCAAAACAGATGGCGGGGTTCAACTTCCCTGTATCCTCCCACTTAAAATACTATTTTGTTTACGAACTCGTTTTTCGACTCGTAAACAGCCTCAACCAATTTAATAATGCCACGTACGAATATGGGATACACGTGGAAATGGTGAGATTTCTGGTTAAAGTCGTATCTCTTTTGCTTTTTTTAAGTTTCCGCTTTCGAAGGACGCGCGGTGTGTCGGTTTGTGAAGCAACTAAAGTTTTTAGTTTCCGTCTCCGTTTTTGGTTCACCATCCAACAAAATCAATAGATTTCAATTAGATTGGAATTATTCTCATTTTAATTTTAATAAAAATAATTTTTAAAAATATTAATTATGTATTGATCAAAATTTAACTATATTTTGATTTCAAATAAAAAAATATTAAAAAATATAAAAATAATTATTAATAATTTTATCATAATAATAAATATAATTTAATTAATTTTTATAGTTAATTACTTAGTGAATAGACCAATTTTCAAATTTAGAAATAATAATTATATTTAATTCACTAAAAGATTCTTTTGCCTATAAAACCCTATATGATTCTAATTTAGTTTATATAAATTCATTGAATAATTTATATTTATGTTTAATAATTTTGAATGCATACCAACCTTAGTTAGTCAATAGTATTAACCCTTATAACTTGGCATAAATTTATTAGAAAACAAATATTTAAAATGACTTGCATGTAAATAATAAAAATTATAGGATATTAGATACAATTATCTCTAAATTCTAATGCTAACATTTCGACGCTTGGGTTTTATGTATTAATCAAGGTTTTGAATTTCGATTTCGGAAACGGTTATGACGCTTAGAAAAATCAATGCGTTTTGATCAAAACTATTTCTATTTCGGTTTCAAAAAAAATATTTTTTTATTTATTAATTATATTTTGACCAAAATTTAATTTAATTTTAATTATTTTTTAACTTCAAATTAAACTTATTATAATATGTTTAAAACATTTTGAAATAGTAAACAGTCTCATGCACCAAAAACTCACACGTAAAAAGTCTCTAGCAGAGACTGGCGAGGGCGCAAGTACGCCGTTGTGGGGGCCAAGTTGGCCAAGGTGCGAGTGCGGGCGCAAGGCTGATGCAAGCTCATGTGTGTGAGGGCCAAGTTGGCGAGGGTGTGAGCACAGGTGTAAAGCCAATATGAGAGCGTGGGAGTGAAATTGACGAGGGCACGAGCGCGGGCGTAAGGGCGACACGAGGGCATGGGAGTGAAGCCGGTGAGAGCATGGATGCAAGACCGGCGTAAGGGTGCGGGTGTGAGGCCGGCGATAACACTCGGTGTAGGCGTGAGGACAGCGAGGGCGTGAGACCGATGTAAAATCAAAACCAAATCAATCGAAACGTTTCAGGCGAAACTTAAAAACCCTGAGATTAAGGCTCCATTTGGTTCTATATTAGAGGATCCAAATTATACTATTATGACCGATCTAATATCTAATATAAACAAATAATTAAATTATTCTTATTTTATTTAAAACTAAATTATTATATTATATTATATTATATTTATTAAAATCTCAAAAAACAATATACTTAAAAATTTTAATAGTTTAAAAAAATTTACACAATTTACTAACCACACTAGCATTTAAATATCAAAATTTGACCAAATTATTTTTTTATATTTTATTTTTGATTTTAAACTTGAGTTTGATTTTGATTTTGAACCAAACATTAGCCAACAAGGTCCGCATTGATTCCTTTACTCATCATTATTTTGATATTTTTCTAAGTTAATTTAGCTCCTCAATTTACCTTTTCTTTTGTAACTTAACCAATTTTTTAATAAAAAAAGTTTCAAAACCCCGAAAAATATTTTATATTTATGAAAATTCTTTTCTGACTTTTAAAATTTACATTCAATCTCTTTATACGAATCAAGTGCTATTTATTACTTGTTAATTTATTACTATTTTTAATAATATAAATAGAACTTAAATAAAATAATAAAGGGAAGTATATGTAATTAAAAATTAAATATTATGATCAAAAGTAATTACATACAATTAGAAAAAAAAATTTCTATCATAATATTTAATTGATAGGTATATAATCCTTTTACGGTAGGACATAAAACATCTGATATTTGATAAATGTGAGATAGAAATCGCCAGATAAATTATTATACTTATTATGGTTAATGGAGAGGGTTATTAAAAATTTTAAAAAAGACAAAAATTATAAAAATTGTCAGTGGTTGGAAAATTTTCTTTTTTCACTTTATTTTTGTGCCCTTATTTTTACTTTTCAACCCCCTCGTCACAAGAATCCGCCTGTGTGCTCACAGGCCCACCAACACGCCCACATGCCCACATGCTTCCTTCCTCGCCCCTTTCGTTTCGGCCTGTTCTCTTCCTGCCCAGCGCAGCATTTGCAGGGCGATTTCACGTTTCCTGACAGAAATTTTCGTCGCAAGAGTCTTCCATGGGTTTTCCCTTTTTTCATCTCGATTTAAGCCGATTGGTGTACTTCCTTCGGAATCCTGTATTTAATATTTATATAACAATTGATTAATATGTATGGCACATTTAAAAACTATTTGAGTTAGGTTATCTAATTTCTTTAAAATGCAAAGTATGATGTAAGCTGACAACTTTTGATTAACTAAACAAAATGTACAAAACAATTTGTAACTCCTTTATTTTTATAAATATACGATCAAACATCAGTTAAGATAAAACAATTGGAATTTGCAGGACAGATTCTACCAAGATCTATACACAAAATGCCGATCAGTGACATTTTGTTGGCAGCATCATAGATGATCTATTTCTTGACACAAGCAAGAGAACATCAAAGATAATTAGATTCACCATATCTTAGCCAGCAGTAATTAGCTTCAGCTGATAAATAGAAAAAACAAAGATAAGCTTCGAATCAAATAATGTTGGTCAACTTACCATTTTTACACTGAAAGGACGAACAACAAATCATCCACTATTGAGTTGGGACAAATGTTACAATGCCACAACAGATAACTAAGTTGCAGAGATTGAATGGTGAGATAACAAAATCCAAAGTAAGGTTTCACAATTGGTTACCAGAATAATATACAAGAAAGCACAGGCATTTCAAGCTTTTGGAAAAAAAGTTCCTCAAACATAAGTGAACCCATAAGTTCAAGAAAATTAGTTGATCAGTATAAGATTTTCCAAATGTTCTCTCGACCAATTCAATTCTCAAGATAACTAGATCTTGTGTTACCAAAATCACACTGTTTACTCCTAACTACAGCTTACTTAACCAGATTGATTCTTAAAATCACAAATTTCATCAATAACACCAAAATCACAAAGTTTAAAAAAAAACGATATATTTCACTCAGCTTCCTTGTACACATACTCTTTGTTCATATGACACCCCACCAAGTTTTTATTCCAGAATCATTTCAAAGATAGATCATACAATTATCGAAACTCTTTCCTGCACTCAGGCTGATGCAATAATCACAGTCAAACACATGCACAATGCATGTTAAAAGGAGCTTTCCTCTCTATTAATGCATGTCTGGATGGAATAGTGCACAACACAATTTGTTGATACAGCAATTTTAGGCCATTCTGTTATCTACCATCTCAGGTTTCACTCCTTCCACAAAGCTATAGGTAGAAAAAGTTCACTATTGTAAAACTATAAAACTATACTTATGCTTAAACCCAATAAATAAATGTCTATTCTTGTGTAATTTTTTTTATTATGGACAATGAGCACACGGATGGAATAGAAAACTGCTATAAATACAAATTTATAATTAAAAAAAGACTGCATCTGTGCATCCACCCATCCTAACGTAGCATTTTAGTATCTGAAGTTACATTGAACTTTCCAATCCTAAAGCCTGATAATTTCTTTATATCGATTCAACACGCATTCAAAGAAAAATATCTGCATTGGAATGAATTAACAAATAGCACCACATTTGTTCCTCTAGGTTACATCAAAAACTCCGGATAGCGAACTGATACCCAAAAACGAAAGATAATTTAGATGCATCTCTACTGATTCAGATATTTAATTCAGTTCCATACTACGTGGATAGTTTAGATGTATCTCTACCAATTCAGATATTCAATTCAGTCAAGTACAATGTCTCAGATGATATAATCCTAAGTGAACAGAATCTAGTTAGCCTTATAACTCAAGTAGGAAATAAAATGCAATCCAGTGCAAAATACACAAAGATTATTGCACAGAGAACTCATCTTGCAACAGCAAAAACAAGGAACCAAGTTTATCAATTAAAAGGAGAAACCAAGTCTTCGAAATCCAGATACAAATCCATAAGCAAAACGCATGCATGCATATGTGGAAACATTAGAACCCAGAAACTACGGCCCAATACATTCATTTGTTTACAATAGAGGAGCTAGGCACAACAATGAACATACGAACTCAATGTTCTCCAAAGCTCACTAAGCAATAGAAATGAAACCATACAGGAAACAGAACGCACCAACATAACTCCGCAACTATGTTACTAATTGATAAACAATCGTCAACTAACCGACTATTTGGAGACAAGAAGAACCTCCGGCTTCTTTGGTTTGCTTGGCGTGTTGGGGTTGGACCCTGTCCCGGACACTGCAGTAGCAGCAGCCAAGGCTGCAGCTTTTGCAGCCACCCTTGCGCCCTTATCCAACTGTATCAAGCTCCGTGCTGCCAGTATGGCCTGTGGTATCAAATCATGAGAGGCCCGTGCATACACACACCGCACGGCCGTTGCTGCCGCATCCTTCACCTCCTGAGGATTCAATGGCGCCAGCAAACAATGTCCCAAAATCCTCAGCACCGGCTGCAACAGCTCCCACGGCAATGGAACCCTAGAGCCCCTCGAAGCCCTGTCCCCATTCTCCCCGCAATGCCCATTGGATCCCTCCTGAATAGCTATTCTACTCATCTCCTCAGAAGCATTCCCAATCTCATCATTCTCATCGAAAAGATTCCGACTTGACAGCGAAGAGCTGGAAGACGATACCAGATCGTCGTCGAGCTCGTAGCGGCACGAACAATCCTGTCCAGCCCACGAAGAAACGAACTCGCAGAGATCGATCTTCGACTGGCTCGGCATCGAGGCTATCTTCTTATAGTACGAATCGAGTGCGACGCCGACGATGCAGGCCCTTTTCGTGGATTTGACGGCGATCTGGGGCTCCAGCGGCGGGGAGAGCACGGCGACGGAAGGCTGCGGCGGAGGGGGCGAGGGGACTGGTGGGGATCGGGATTTGGAACTTGGGTTAGGGGTAGGATTTGGTCTGGGAGAGTGGTACAGCGATGGAAGAGACAGATCGGGGATGGAAACAAGCACGGGGCGTCCGGCGCGGGATTTGGCCTCAGATGAGTAGACCGCAAGGAGGACGGCCTCGAATCCTGCAAGGGATGGGCCGGCGCCACCACCGGAGATGACGCGAGAGAGGTACAAGCCGGAGAGGAGAGGGATGAAGGAGAGGGGCACGATGCGGAGATCCGGGTCCGGGGATTGAAGAGTATCGTAGAGCCACTGGCAGAGGGGATCATCGCCGGTGCCGGAGGAAGGCGAGGAGAGCGCGCCGGCGACGGCGTCGCGGGCGGCGGGGGAGTCGAGGAGGGAGCGGGCAGGGCGATCGGAGTCGGCGAGGGAGGAGATCTCGTTGGTGGCGGCAGAGGAGGTGGGAAGGAGAGCGGCGAGGGCGTGGATGCGGGCGCGGGCGCGGGAGATGGATTCCCACCAGGATTGCATGGGGGTGGCGTTGGGGTTAGGGTTGGAGTTGGGGTTGTGGGGGTCAGAGGAGGAGGAGGTGGTGGTGGAGGTGGTGGCGGGCGAGGCTGCGCCGCCGGAGCAGGCGGCGGAGGAGTGCATCTCGGTGGGCTAGCGACGGATCAAGGGGGGGAAGAAGGGGTCGGGTCCTCCGGCCGGTCAGACCGGCTTGGTATATTGCTATATTGTCACGCTTCCTGGTTTCAACGTTTGCCCCACCGTTTCTTCGGTCGTTTACCCCAACGCATTCCGCTCGTCTCCCTGAGATGACGTGTGAGTTCTTATTAATGGGCTGGGCCCACTGGTTATTTAACAATTAACATTATGGGCCCGCCTAATTTTGAAGATTAGTCTTTTTAGCCGTCATTTGAGCGGTAGGCTTGTGAGTCGTAGCTTTAAAGCTGGCACCGGAGCCTCTTGTCTGCTGGTGCTGGCAGACAGGGCCCCCCTATTCCATGTGGATAAATGTTGATGTTTCACATATAAACCCCTGATATTATGATAATCCGATAGATAATAATCATCTCGAACTATAGGGATTGTAAAGTGAAAAACTCTTGTCTGATGACTTATTTGAAGGAATAAACAACAGGAATACGTCCTAAAAAGGAGTCCAGAACCCACTGGGGACACTTGCTAAAGGACAATTTGTGTACTGGGACTGCACGTCTCAAAACATGAGTGAGCTCTTATACATGTGAAGTCCCACGAGTCAAACAAACAAAGACATTTTACTTACTGTTCTATAATCACATCAAACAAAACTGAATAAAAAAGAAGGAAAAAAATGGATTTTGGATTGATACCTCTCTTTAAAAAAGAGCCGAAATTACACCTATCTCTCGATTCTCTCCTCTGAAAATTCAATTTTTTATAGTATTCAACTAAACTGTTTTTTAACTAATTTTTTAAAATTATTAATTTTGAATTAGTAATCTTTTTTAAAAAAATTGAATCTTTTGATACAAAAAACCAACTACAATTTTTCAAATGACAAACCAGAAATCCAAAAAAAAGAGAAAACGATGCATAGCATCAATGATATGGAAAGAACATGAAGTTCATGATATGAAGCAAGATAAACATCAATTGGATTATATGATATTGGAATTCAAAAGAACAGAAGGAACATTGTTGCATTGAAAACAAGCTAGAAACCTCTATAAATCACAACAAAGCAAGGCAGTATTGCCTTGGGATTGGACACAAAGAGCTCATCAAGGTTGGAGTAAACCCCCGCCGCGCCGGCGACAGAATCACATTCCTCCGTCAAGTCCTGGTTCTTCCTCACCCTCCCGGCGATCACCCGACACACAAGCATCGCCCTCTTCTCGTCCTCCGGCGAAATTTTGGCTATATCGTGCGCTTTGCCGCTCGTTGCCATTGTTCTAATCCTCCCAACTGCGTCCGTCTTAAACCCGTCGCGAATTATGCCACAGACGGCGCAATGCGGGATCAAATCGCAGAGGTTCGTGGAGCCATTGATGCCTAAGGAGCACTTGATGGAGGTGCAGTGGAACCTTAGCAGCTCATTGCCGTCAGCGATGCACCTTGGATGTTTCCTGGAAAGCTTGCTGGTCCTGCTTTTGATGGATTCTCTGTACTCTTCAAACTTTGTTATTGTTTTCTGGGTGTTTTGAACTTTGAGGATTCTGTCTATCTTGCACACTGGAGCTTGCTTCTTGAGCCAGCTTGATTGGAAGATGATCTCCACTATGTTCCTGCTCGTGTCTTCAGGGCCCAGTTCTGATACTGTTTTAGAAAAAAAATGCACCATGAGTCAAAATTATGGAATTTTGGATTCAAAACATATAAATTTTGTTTTTTCTACAAAAAATATATAATTTTGAAATTAAACATTTTGCAGAAAGCTAGAAAAAAAAGTTCATTTTTCATTCTGTGCTAATAGTTTGAAGCATTGGATAATGTCTGATAATAAAGCCAAGTTTATGTTTGCTAGAAACTTTGGAAGAGGGCTGACCTCGGAGCCAAAATGAAAAAGAAAAAATTTCTAAAAGTTGAATCAATATTAGATTGTTCAACAAATCATTGAGAAATATTTCAAGATAGAATGTCATTGTTTTTTTCCGTGAAGGCGATTAAGAGACATGTAACTCAGCGTTGCTGCAGATCAAAAATGCACCTCAAGGTTGTTCCTTTCTTTGATTCACTTGTGAGATCATTAAACCAATATGCAATTTGATATATTCTAATTGAAAGATTGAACAACAAGAGAATGTGGAAAACAAAGAGAAACAAGATAGATTACCTGCATGTCTCACAGCTTGATGAATCTCCAAGCTCTCAGGCTTCATAAAGACCTCACCACAATCGGGGCAAGGAGAGATGATAGACCTCAAAGAAGGAACCTTTGCAAACCCATTCAATGGATCCACCACCATGTGACACTCATAGCAACCAGAAAACCTCCTCAAATGCATCCCCCTAAAAGACCCACCAATGGAGGACGTGGCAGCAGAGGAGGTGGAGTTGCAGGAAGAGCTTGCGACCACATCGTTGATCTCACTCAAAGGCACTTTCGTGGGCTTGCTGGAGGTGCTGTTGCCAGTCCTCATCTGAGCTGCTGCAACTGGCTTCTGTACAACAACTCTGGGATTGTCCTTCAAGCTACAGAGTGAGCCAGAGCACCCCATCTTCCTGCACTTCCTCTTGCTCCCCGCGGCCTCCTGGTGATCCTTGCAGCTGAAGAAGCTCTTCAGAGCCATCCTTGGAGATGGGTTCTCGGCTTCATACTGAGTCTTCCCTTTCTTCCTCTGCTTCTTCTTCAGTGTTCCAGCCATTGGAGAAGAAGCTAAGCTCTCTTCTTTCAGAACAAAGGTGGTGGTGATGTTGGTAGTGATTCTCTTTTAGCAGGAAGGAGTGATGGGTTCTGGTCTTTTTTATCGGTGAAGCCTCAAAGTAGGTTCTTTTTTGGGAATTTGGGTTAACTATAATTAAGAGCTTTTTAGCAGGTAATTGAGTTGCAGAAATTTTGGTGTATTTGCAAGACAAAAGAGCGGACAAGGTGGTCCTTTGTGGGCATGGAGCTCATGATGGTATTTGCTTCTTTTAGCTGCAAAAGGAATCATGTGCTCACTTGTTTCAGGAATCTGGCATGGGAAGTGTTCAGCTTTTGGCAAAGATAATCAGTGGATTCATGCTCCATGGGCAGTTGTGTGTTTTGCAAGAAGAGTTTGGGTGCTATTTGAGTGATCATGGACTCTGGTCAAAGTTGGTCCAGTGAGATCCACATCCTTTATGGGATTTGATCCTCCTCTCTCTCTCTCCCCTCTGTTTGCTGGAGTTAAGGGCTATGTACCCTGTTTCTGGTTGCTAATTAAAGTGTAATCAATGTGGGTACAACATTGTGTTGCCAGATATGTAGCTCAGTGCTGCAGCAGTATCATTTCTTCAATTTAGAAGGATAAATCACATATTTGAGTAATTACAAAACTTTGGTTTATATATTAGGCAATTGTTTAGACTCTTAACTAAGCAGTCAAACAACTCTTCTAATGATTAATTTGTAGCATGTTGATCAATACGTCCATCTCTTTCTAACAAAATTAAATTTTTTACCGTGCTAATAATAATTTAACATATCATCAAAGCATATATATTGGGATTGATAGAAAATAAGAATAATAAATAAATAATACACATAAAGATTTATAGTGAAACAATGAACTTGGATCTAACAGTCTATACTATTCCTTCCACTATTGATCTCCAAATTTGTTGAGTAGGATCTTCTAATATGTCAAGAGTTATGGAATTTGAAGCATAATCCACAGGGATCATAAACCAAATAAAAGTTTATTTAATTTCTTTTTTTTTTTTTTTTTGTACCATGTTTTAGGAACGAAATTGATTTGATTTTCTCTAAAGAGTTGTTTAGCATGCGACGAAGAGCTCGATTACAATTGGAAGGGTTCATCGACTGCATGTGACATGTGGATACAACAAAACTAGAAATTTGTAGTCAGAGAAAGCTTTTGATGAATGATGACGCATTGGTTCACAAAAATTCACCTGTAGAGCTCTCTGGCCACAGGACAACAGCTCTCTCGCGAGCACTACCAGTTCTCAGTGCACTGGCTACAGCCCATGCAACTGCACTGAGTAAAAAAAAATTCCTTCTAGAAAAAAAAAAAAAAAAAAAAAAAACTGCATTGATGACAAATTGCAAATATGCTCCTACAAAAATAATATTTACAGATAAATAGCAATAAAAAACATATTATTAGCTAAATCGTGTAATAAACCCCCGCGCAAATATCAGTATCTTCAAAATGATCCCGTCTGAAAACTACATCACAGACTACTAATCATATGCTTATGATAATCGTAATTTATAATAATATTTTTAAAAATTGATTTTAGTTGGAAAAATATGATTACTTAGTCGAGCGAAATACGTTTTTTTTATTCGAATTGTGGGGCGAGAAAAGGCAACTCTTGGTAGCCACGTTGTTGTAAGGGAATGCATCAGAGAACCGAAATCACAAAGAACATTCCAAACGTTTTGAATTAATCCATGCAAATCTTAATTCTTTTATCCAATAATCTCACATGTCGCTACATATTTGCCTTGCACCACAGACAGCAAACAACGACAGCTTCACAATTTTCGATTTTTCTTAACAAATAAATTAATAAATAAATAAAATAAACAAATAATTGCTCGCACTCCTCTCTCTCTCTCTCTCGCTCGAATGAATTAAATTAATTTTGACTCAATTAGCCGTGATTTTCTCTTTTCCGAACTACACCAGCGACCAAAAGCTAAGGACGAAAATGACGACCGCGATTAGCCGGCTGTAAGAGGATCCGACGATTCTGATTGATCCGCCGCACACCAGCCTGTTATCGTGATACGTGCACACCGTCTGCTTCCTGCAACTCAGCATCCATCTATTCCAATTCGTTATCTTGATAATATAAAACTATAAAGGAGCTAAGTGAAACAATCCACAAACTGCGTCAGGTCACAGATGGAATTATTATAATTTCTGAGGGCCAATGAAAAAGGTACCTGTTGGAGCAGAAGGATATGACGTAGTCGGCGCTGGAGCAGGTGAAGATGCTGGTGGGATCGTCGTAGGCGTAGCTGTACGCCCCGGGGCACGCCGCCTTGAACCTCTTGGAGTAGTACGTCGGCTGGCATGTCATCGAGTTCCCGAACACTCCCCGGCAGCAATACTGGTCCGTGTTGAACACGTCGCACGCGCTCCTGCATGCCACCGTCTTCCCGTCCGCTTTCACCGCTAGCTCCGCAGGGCAGTCCTCCCTCAGGTCCCCGTCGCAACCCGCCTTGCTGCAGTTTCCCTCGCCATTGACCGGCGTCACCACTATCGGCAGGTTGAAGCCGTCCACCAGGCTCACGTCGTAGAAGTCCCGGGAAGCCAGGGAAAACTCCGCCAATGTCGCCGGCGGCTGCCCAGATGCGGCGCACTTGAGGGCCGTGCCGCAGGCTCCCGTCAAGCAGGAGCCGTTTCCGCTGCTGTCGAAGTCGCAGCCGGTACGGCCCCAGATGCGGCCAGACCAGCCGACGGGCGCCGTGAACACGACGGACTCCCCCGACTTGAGGGGGAACCCGCCGCCGTTGAAGCTGTCGCCTGGGGTTATCCCTGGCCATATCGTCGTCTTGCAGTCGTTTATTAGCGTGAAAATTCTTGCTGATTCTGATGACTTCAATGCTGCATGCCATAAGAAGAACAAGAATAAAACGAAATCCATAATCCATTTCCTTCACTAAAATTGCAGATAGATCAAGAATAATAAGCACTGAAGAGAAGCAATTGCACTGCACCCAAACAAGAAGATTCATCGACATGCAAGGTACAAGAGGAGGTCGTCAACTAGATTGAAATGCAATTTAACGCGTCAACGTCTTCCGAGTATTTTTTATGATCTCGATTATAACCAAAAGTGAATACCGGATGAAGCTTTAATTCTGAATAATACCCGAAAAAATGAAGACGATGATGAATGCCAAAGGTCTTGCGAGATTCAAATGCCCATCCATCACTCTCCTCCTCCTACTCTCCTTGCAGATTTGAGATAACCAATAACTGAAACGAATCAATATGATATGAAATTGAGTTCAATCAAGTACTTATATATGTAAGCACAGGAAGAAGCAAAAGAATACGTGAGAACGAATGCAGATACGAATCCTAAGAGAGAGGGATAAAGAGGGCTACCTTGCTTGTGGGAAGAAGAAGAAGGAGAAGAAGAGTATATACGTTTCTTTTCAGTTCCACATTCTGATTCAGGTTCTTCTACGTTTCCGCCTTCTTTGTTTTGCTTCGCTTCAGTTTTGTGTCGCTTTTTTCAGTATTATATGTGCGTTTCTCATTCTCTTGGATGCATTCTGTGGTCGGCTTTATCGGGTCAAAAGACTCGGCCAAAACGTTTCGGGTGTTTCAATGGCTGACGAGAAACAGAGACACCGGTGAACGGCCGGAGTTGAAATCTAGTCCCGTCTCTATTTTGCTCTGATAAACCCTAAGGTAGGGTTTAGTTTGCAATGATTTCATTTTTTTAATCGAATTAAGTAGTATTAAAATTAAAATTAAATCAGCGATACTGTTTTTAAATCAAATTATCTTAATTTTTAGTTCCAACATAAACGGTATCTAATTTATTAAGTTAAAATTTACGCTTAGTCATGCTCTCGCGATATATTGGACTAGTTGAACTCCATGTCTCAATGCGACATCATAGAATCTATTATACATTGTGAATATTAATTTTTATGTTATATATTTGGTGATCATGTTACACATCGGTGATGATTTTAAATAGACAATCTAGTATCGCATGAATGCCAAATTCTACGTGTCAGCCTTGAGCGAGGCTGGTTTCTGCTTATTCAGACCACATCAGACCAACAGAATGTCATATTACAATCAAAATCGGTGGGGATAAGACTAGTAGAATAATTAAGGATCACTCAACCACAAAAATTATTCTCCCAAATCATCTCATACCAACATTTAATCGTATGCGGTTGTAATGTCACACGTTGATTGCGGTAACCACAATTGCGCTCCTCACCTCGTGCTTGTCTTCCTCGCCCACCCAGCTCAACGAGCCATTTCCCTTCGATAACAAGCTTGAAGCTCTTCTTCTCGTATTTGTTCGTGAACACCGACTCGTCGGGTTCGACCCGAATCTCAAATTTATTGGCACGATTCTCGCTTTGCGAAGTGAGATCCGGCGACGGATTGGAACAGTCTGGAACGGTTCGTGTGATCGTCTGTATTTGCTCCTTTGGGTACTTCATGCTCCATCGTAGACCAGACCCGGATAGTGGCCCGATCCCATGGAGAGCGGCGTAGCGGGCAGGTCATTGTCTCCCACATCAGCAATCGGTTCGCCGGTGTTGTCCACCGGGCATGCGGTGGTCATAATCGCGGATCGAGTGGCAGCCGGAGTCCAGTCAAGGTGCGCGGCCTTAGCAACGCCCCTTCCCGACCGACGAATTCCCCGACCATGAAGCTAGTATCGACTCTCCCGGAGCAACGATATCCGGCTTCAGCACGGTTGGGGAGCTAGGTGGACCTCTAGAACTGTATTGTGCCACCTTAGGCGCAGGACTGGTTCCAAAATGGACCTCAACGTGGCTGTCGGGCTTGAGCCGCTTTCGATGTAGTCTAAGATGGCTGGGCCATCTTTAGGGCTGACGATGGCCCTTGGGAATATGAATTCCATGTAGATCTCGGAGTCGGAGCCGTTGGAAATGAAAGGAGTGTTTGATAACGGACGAAAATTAATAAAATTATTTTTTTATTAAAATTAAATTTATAATAATTTTAAAATCGGAAAGAATTACTTTTTATAATAATTTTAATTTAATAAATTATGGAAAATAATTAATATTAATTTTCAAAGAAAATTAAAAAATTCTTGGCCCTAATTCTCTCGGGGCGCGAGAGACCTGCAGCTACTTCAGCGTGCTGCAATCCGATGCCCGACCTTGTTCTAACAGTATAATGTTGTCACAGGCACCCATGTAGACTAAGGGCGAGTTCCTCGGTGCAGACTGGCTTCTCGGGTAAAGAGACTGTCCGGCGATGATGGTGCCGTCTCCGATCTCCGAATTGTCGATCGATAGTGCTAGCACTGACTGTCATTACCCACGGAACACCGTTGTGTGGGACACCTAAGGATGGACCGTCGTTCCCCGCCGATGTGGCCACGAGTATGTCCTTCGCCATGGCGGTGAAGGCGGCCATAGCAATCGGGTCTTTGTACAAGGGAACGCCGTCGACCCCAAATGACGATGAGAGCACATCAACCCCGTCACATATCGCTTGGTCTATCCCTGTCGCATAATCAGACGAGTATCCTCCTTCGGCCCAAATGAGCTTGCACATTGCTAGCCTAGCGCGCAGGGGCATGACTCTGAAAGAGCCTGCTGCGTAGCCAAAGAATGATGCATTTGAAACGAGATTTCCCCCAGCGGTGGATGTGGTATGGGTCCCGTGACCGGCAGTGTCGCTGGGGAAATTGATGGCTACGGTGAGGTTGGGATTGTTCTCTAGAAGCCCCTTGTTGAATTTCCGGGCGCCGCTGAGCGTCCGGTTGCACGACGACGAAATAACAACAGTGCCCTCCCGCGCGTGCCATTCCATTTTGGGGGCACCTCCGTCGTGCCTTCATACCTAAAGCTCTCGCTCTCTGGCCAGATTCCGGTGTCGACCTCGCCAATAATGATGTCCTCGCCGAAGTTTAGACGCTCGCATTCCGAAGGCCCGAAACCGGGTTGAGCCCGAGAAGATCCGGTGTATGAGTCGTGTCCATCTTTACCATCATGTCGCGGTACGCTGGCAAGTATATATATCCGCGAGACTTCTTTAGCTGACTGAGCTGAGCTGGAGTAAGAGCTGGAGTAAGCCGTGCACTGAATCCATGAATACATGATCAGAGACACAAACGAGGCTCGAGAAACCCGGTGTCTCATTGGCAGCAGCGAGGTTGGCGTGGAAGCAGCTACGGTGGTCGGAGAATGCTGGGGACATCGCGGACAAGTGCATGCGGACAATGTAGGTGGCGTGGATGCGGCCTGCGATTTGGTTGATGGTAGCAATATCATCCAAACATGGACAAAGAACTGAATCATCCTCGGAGAAGCTGGAGTGGCAGTAGAGCTACTGCTGCTTGTGAATTGGATGCTGACATATAAATCGAAATAAAATTGAAATAAAAAGTGTATATAATTATTCTTGCTTTTATGGTAGGTAAAGGTAAAAGAAGCACAATCTTTGTCGGATAAAACTTCTTTAATCAAAAAAGGAAGCAACAAGTCTTATTTTTAATAACTAAAGTGTGAGAAGAAAAAGAGAGAACTTTATTTCCACGACCATTCATTCCAAAAGTAAAAAGCATACCATAAAAGCAAGCATCTTCTTTCCGTACATTACTTAGTGGCTTAATCAGCATCGCTAATCAATATCGATACGCAAACACCAATTTAGAAAAAAGATAAGCTCTCAACCAAGCTCCTGTTAAGAAACATACAGTCGCCAGATAATTACAAAAGAGTGATTAACGTGCTAGAGTTTTTAAGCAAATTTCTGTATGTAGTACTTATGGACCAATTTGTGATCAACAATCTGACATCATATTGCTAGAGCTAACCCAAAAATGTCCTACAAACTGCTAAGTACATTCGAGCAAGATAATATTTAATTCATCTAATCAAAATGACTTTAGTTATTAGGAAATCGTTTGGATTGAAATTGACAAAGCATGATAATCGTCATTACCAGATTCGTATAGAGAGTACTAGCCGGATTACACGATAATTATATTTAATGATCCTAATCCAAACGGACCCCAAAAACTTAACGTTACCCATTTATCATAATTTACAACAACTCCGATAAAGATGCCGTATTTTGAATTGACTTAATTCACACACGACCGCGCCTTTCCTCGCGTTCAAATTTCAAACCCTCCCGCCGGCACACGCAATCTGCCAAGCTCAAGTGCCCTCATCAGCCGACACGTCAGCGTTCAGTCTTCATATAATGTTCCCGCGGCACATCATACAACAGACCACCAAATAGCACGATAAAACCCCGGGAACCACCTCCCCTCTTTCCAGAAAAGCACCAGCGAAGCAGCGATACCGCTCCAAATCTCAATGATCTCGAAAGCGATCGCCTCACTCGCTCCTCTCCTCCTCCTCGCCCTCGTCTTCTTCTTCTCCGCCACCGCCGCCGCCGCCGCCGCCGCCAGGGTACTCAACTTCTTCCATCTCCTCCCTATCCCGATCTCTCTCTCTCTCTCTCTCTCTCTCTCTCTCTCTCTACTCATCGTTCGATTGATCTGATTAGCTTTGAGTTCTTCGAAATCGCAGATGGGGGAAGCATGCAGCTCCGATCAGAGCTGCGACGCCGGATTGCATTGCGGCGGGTGCCGGCACTTGCCGTCGATCTGCACCCGGGTCCAGCCAACCGATCCCAAATCCAAGGTACCGGATCTGTTAATTTTATTGTGTTTCTTCTGGTTTTGAGTGGAAAATGATGGTTTGGGGGTTTTTCAGGGGAAGGGATTGCCATTCAATAGGTACAGTTGGTTGACGACGCACAATTCGTACGCGATGTCGGGGGCGATGAGCGCGACGGGGTCGCAGATCATCTCGCCGACCAACCAGGCCGACACCGTGACCTCCCAGCTCAAGGTACTCTGCTTTTCTTCTGGCATCAGTTGTGCATCTTGTATTCTCGAGTGCTACTGCTTCTCTGGGTAAAGTCTCGATCGTGATCGTCTTGGTACAAGTTGATACAAGGGCACGAATCTCGAAGAGGGAGGGGAGGGACACAATGTGGGATTGTGCTTGACGTGACGGTTTTGGTGCTTGGTTTCTAAATGTGAGATTGAAAACGGAAGGGCATTTTAGTCATTTAGTTATCATGATTTGGCAACTCGGGTCACTCCTTGGAAGGGGTAGGTGTTACCAGAGTTTTGATTATTAAAAGAGATTTGGTGGAAATAAATATTAAATTTATTTTTGGGTCAAAAGGGTTATTTAATATTTTTTTGAGCAAATGTGGTGTTAGTTTAATGCTATGTTGGTCATGTTATGGTGTTATTAGAGTGAGTAATTTATGACACGATGAGGTGTTGAACCAGAAATATGTGTCTTATTCCAAGCCGGTCAAGGGCCTTCGTCCAAGCAAGCTACGGATGGTCTAGAACATCGACAGACTTTGTGGGGTTCCAATAGGGCGGCGTGTTTTGGATCTGTATCACTGATAGACATCTTTTTGGCCATTTACTTGCTTAATTACTGTTACAGTAATGTTAATTTACTGTAATTAAGCGGAGAAGTACTCCGTTTGCAAAAATAATAATTAGATATTGTGTTATAGAACAGATTTGAACGGTAAAAGAATAAAGAAATGAAGTAGGATGGCCGTGGCTTGACAGTGGGGGAGCTGTGATCATTGAGACATTGTTATTTGGCAAGTTGCCGAAAGCTTACTTTTCTATATTTACCAAATTCCTTCCATGTGCAACACATTGTCTTTGATAATAACTCACTGAATGTCTCAGGTTTTCGGGTTTGAATCTAGGCGACGCCAAATTTTTTGCGTGTTTCCATTTTTTTCCATTTAACACAAAAATTTTGACAGACACCTTTGGATCATGACAATAAGCATTATTGTTGCGGTTTGACCATTTCCTGTAGTATGGTTTCTAAGATCAATTAGTGTTTATGATGAGATTGGTAATTTGGTATGCTATCTTATCCAAAATAAATCTCTAACAATGGCTACTCTGAATGTGACTGCAGAATGGTGTTAGGGGCCTGATGCTAGATATGTATGACTTTCTGAATGACATCTGGCTGTGCCATTCCTTCAATGGCAACTGCTACAACTTTACTTCTTTTGTAAGCTCCCAATTCAGATTCTCTTGACCTTATTTTTCTTAATTTTCCAAATTAACTAACCACTAATCCTGAATAGTTTCCTATCAGCAACCTGCGATCAACGTGCTGAAAGAAATTCAGACCTTCCTTGAGGCAAACCCTTCTGAGATCATCACAATTTTCATTGAAGACTACGTCAAGTCCCCCCAAGGGCTAACCAAAGTGTTCAATGCCTCTGGACTCATGAAATATTGGTTTCCAGTGTCCCAAATGCCCAAGAATGGAGGTGACTGGCCACTTCTTAGTGATATGATCAGTAAAAACCAGCGGTTACTTGTCTTCACGTCTAAATCAGCCAAGGAGGCTTCAGAGGGTATCGCATATGAGTGGAGATACATAGTAGAAAATCAATGTAAGTGGAGTCATTCTCCAAAACTGCAATAGGTCTGCGTAGTAAATTGCCTAAACAAGTTTTTGGTATTTATGATGGTAGATGGTGATGGTGGCATGAATCGTGGTTCATGCCCAAGCCGATCAGAGTCATCCCCATTGAACACTACATCAAGGTCTCTAGTACTGATGAACTATTTCCGAACCAACCCTAATGACACAGCTGTTTGTTCAGACAATTCAGCTCCCCTTGTTAGCATGCTTAACACTTGTGAGAAGGCATCTGGGAACCGATGGCCCAATTTTATAGCTGTTGATTTCTACATGGTACAGCAATATCGTGGTAGATCTTTGCTGCATGCTTTAGAGTCGGACTGTTTTCAAATTAACCGAATATTCTCTGATCCAGAAAAGTGATGGAGGCGGAGCACCAGAAGCGACAGATATGGCAAATGGTCATCTAGTGTGTGGCTGTGACAATATTGCCTATTGCAAGGTCTGTCAATACCTCATACTTTCTGAAAATAAATGTTTGTGATGCAGAATTTGTTTAAGAATGGTATAGTATATATATACTACGACTTAATTATTCTTCATGAAAAACCACCCTAAAGTTTTTGAAATATTGGATCCTTTGCCTGCAGGGTAAAAATGTTTTTCTTTTTTCATTGATGATTACCTTTCAAAAGTAGTGAACACATCATTTAAGGGGGTTCCTGATTTTTCAGTAACAAGCTTCTAAAATCTCAGAATCTATCATATCATCTTGTGACAGGCAACTTATTTTTCCTATTTAAGCTGCTGGAAGCCTGTATATATTTGCTGTGTTCCGTTGTGTTTTTACAAGTTCTATTTTACCAATGAGTTAGAGAAATAGCAAAAAATCGAGAGATACTTTCAGTTTAAGAACTGATTGATCATCCAAATAGTATTCAAATGTCAAATAGTCCGATCTTCTTAATAGGAGAAATACTGTGCATTTTTCCTGAGTCCTGAACTCTGCTGATTGTGACAGGCCAATGCCACGTTTGGCACATGTGTGATACCCCCAAAAGCTCCAGACGCTTTTGAGCCTTCCAGCCCTGGTGTGAATCCGCAAGAAATGCCAAATGCTTCATCTATCGGAACCTTGTTCATGCGGAGACAGCAGCTTATAACTATGTCAGTGGGCATTCTCTTATTCCTGTGCTTCATTTAGTCATGCAGTTCCACTACTGTCCAGGTGATTTTTGGTTCAGTTTGTGTACAGAGTTGTTCATATTTGCAGCGCGCTGAATGTTCAAAACTACAGGTGCATTGTTATTGTTGTTCAATTGCGTTGTAATTGGTCTGTGGGTTTTGCAGACAGGAAATGCTTGAATGCTTGAGAGCATTCAAACCTCGCATTGCTAGGTTCTATTGCAGCCCACAGCAATCTTTGAATGGTTAAAGTTGTCGAGATGGAGTCCTACATGAGTAACTTTTTTAACACAAACCATTTATAAAATGTCAAGACTCTTTTATTGTATTCTACCTCTTTAGTATCATTCAAGGTTGTCTAAATATTTTGTGTAATGGTTATAATAAACAAGGTCAGGAGAATCAATAGGAGGCATGCCAAGGGCTATTATTTTCCAATTCTTTCTGTCTATTAAATATTGTTGGTTACATTTCAAAATGCAAGTATCAAACATAATCAACATTGATAAATCCTGGATATCATGAAGCAAATGCATAGGATAAACCATTTGCAGAAAATACAACTCAAATTTGGATGAAAATCAGCTTCGGTTGAGTAGGTAACACATGAAACATGTATGTTTCATAAATTGAACCTAAAACATAATCCAACTACTACAACAAAAAGGTTCAAAATTTCTCCTCAGGGCAAATACATCAAAGGATCTCTTGCTCAACCACAGGTCCAACCTCATATGATACCCTAAACCAGCTATTAGCTGTCAAAAGATAAAAAGCCATCAGATGGCTACTCAGGAGATGATGCAGAGCCTGCAATATATCCACTGCTGCCACCATGACCAAAGCCAGGCCTATTGTCACACCCGTTGTGAGTGTTAGGTGCCACCACAAGGAGATTATGTAACGGACCTCATGATCTCAGAGGCAATAGAATGCTTCCAGCGTGTGTGTACATGGGTAGCACACATACGAGCAAACAACTAGTTGTAGTGGTCGGTGCCACTACGAGGAGTATCATGCGAGGCGACGGATTGCCTTCAACATATGTGTGCGCGGGCAGCATACATAGCAGCAAGTGATGAAGTCACGACATGTTCGGATGGAGACCTGAACAGTCCAAACAGTCCTGCAGAGCGAGCAACGAGACATGTTGGCTAAAGTGAGCTGCAGGAGCATGTGAACAGCCTGAACACTTGACGTCACAGGCTGAAGACACGTGGCTGCAGGTTGGAGAACCAGAGCTGCAACTGTCAAGGGACACGTGGCCAGTAAAGAGGCAATTGAGAGCTTGTGGGACAGGTGGCAGCAGCTCAAAGAGTCAACTAACTGTCAGGAGAACATTGTGGAGCATGTTCTCCATGGCCTCCAGCAGTTGAACTGCAGGGAGAACAATGTGGAACATGTTCTTCATGATCTCCAACAGTTACTTACAGCCAAATATATGTACTATAAATAGATTAGGGGGTCTATTGAGTTGGGAACACACACAGGTAGAGAGACTTGTAGTGTCACTCCGCGTTAGAGTTGTATTTCCTTTTATGTGAGCAATAAAAGGTTAGCAAGGTTGCTGTACTTCTCTTCTCCTCTATACTCTTGTGGGCTTGTGCGAATTTGGAGGGCTAAGGTGGGCGAACCTTGGCGCCATCACGAGCGAAATTTCAGGGTAGAAGTTTGGCCGGTGTGACAAGTGGTATCAGAGCCCGGTTTGGTGAGAAACCGGTTCAGCAGAAGCCAAAATCAACAAAAGCCATGATGACGTAGGTGAAGCTTCGGGATCGGTTGATTCGCATCGAGGAGATGCTCGGGAATTCTCCAACCGAAGATGCGGGCAGCTTATGGGCGCAGTTGGCTTGGCAAGAGAGGCAAAATGCTGCTCTCAAAGAGGTCCTTGCAAGTGAAGTGAAAGATACGGAGGAAAGGTATGCTGCGATCATGGACTCCATGAGATCAAGTCTAAAGTCCTTGGAGTAGGACTTGATGGTGGTAAAGAGAGCGGTGGCAAACTCCATTGTTGAAGGCGGAGCTCCTTCAAAGGTAAGAGTTCCAGAACTCCATTCCTTTAATGGCTGCAAGAATGCAAAGGAGTTGGAGAACTTCTTATGGGATATGGAGCAGTACTTCAAGGCTGCTCACATTCCAGAATGAGAGAAAGTCACCATCACCAGCATGTACTTGAGTGGAGATGCCAAATTATGGTGGCGTACCAGAGCATCGGAGAATGCTCGAGCTGGGAGAGCTCAGCTGGAGGATTGGGAATCCTCAAGAAGGAACTAAAGGAGCAGTTCCTTCCGTGCAACACAGGGTGGGTTGCACGAAAATCCCTGAAGAAGTTGCAACATTCAGGGACCATAAGGGAGTATGTGAGGGAATTCAGTTCCCTCATGCTCGACATCACCAACATGTCCGAGGAGGACAAGTTGTACAACTTTCTTTCTGGCTTGCAGCCGTGGGCTCAAGCTGAACTTCGACAGTAAGGAGTGAGGGATCTTTCTTCGGCCATTGCTTCTGCGGAAGGGTTGGTGGATTTCAAGCTGACGACAACCACCAAAACGGCCACGGAGGGAAGGAAGATGGGGCGTGCACATAAGGATGGCAAGAAGCCCGAGGGAAAGGGCAAGAAGGTTGCGGAACAGAACCAGTCCAAGTTGCAGCCCACTAGCAGAGAGCATGGCTGTTTTATATGCAATGGTCCTCATCGGGTAAGAGAATGTCCAAGGAGGGAAAAGCTATCTGCTCTAACTCTCAGGGAATCTGAGGAAGAAGGACGTGGTGCGGTGGCAACATCACGCATGAATCCATTGCAGCTACTCAACTCAATGACGGCAGAAAGGCAACCGCCTTGTTGATGTATGCATCGGTGCTACTAAATGGGAGGCCTGTTTTGGCTATGTTGGACACAGGTGCGACCAGCAACTTCTTCTCCCATAAATTGGTACGTGAATTTGGTTTGCAGGTGCAACCAAGTTCATGGAAAGTGAAGACAGTAAACTCTGGGACAACTCCGATTCATGGAATGACCAGCGCAACCCTCAAAGTTGGAGCTTGGGAGGGAGAGATCAGTGTGATAGTCTCGACGCTTGATGAGTTTGAGTTTATCTTGGGGATGGACTTCTTCGTCCAAGCTAAGGCTAGCTTGGTGCCTCACTTATCAGGTATGTTGATTTCTGCGGAGGAATCACCATACTTTATACAGGCAGCGTATGGAGAAAAAACTGCAGCAGCGGATATGCAGTTTCCTCAACAACTGAAAACGAGTCTCAAGAGGGGCGAGACCGCTTACGTTGCAGCACTAATCGAGATACAACCAGATCAGGTCATGGAGGTACATGATGATACTGCAACTACCCTGGTGGATTATGCGGACGTGATGCCACCAAAACTGCTTAGTGAACTTTCCCCTCGGAGGGCAGTTGATCACAAGATTGAGCGGGAGCCAGGTGCTAAAACTCCTACTCAGGCCCCTTATCAATTGGCTAATACAGAGCCTTTGGAGCTGAGGAAACAATTCAACGGACTGTTGGATGCGGGAGTGATCCAACTGTCAAAAGAACCATATGGCGCTCCGGTGTTATTTCAGTGGAAACAAGGTGGTTCATTTCAGGGGTGCATGGACTACCGAGCGCCAAACAATGTGCTCTCTCGGCTTAGAGAATACAATCTCTTCATAGAGGAAGAGAAATGTGAGTTCTATCCGGAGTGATAGAACCAAGTGGCGGATGCATTGAGCCGAAGGGAGGTGTAACGCTATGTAGCTGCGCTGCGAACAGTGCAATCAACCCTACTGGAGAGGGTTAAAGAGCAAGCCGACGCAGACCCAGAATACGTCCAACTCAGGGGAAAGGTACGTGAAGGGGTAATTAAGCGTTATTGGCTTGAAGATAACTTGTTGTATGCTAGAGGCAACAGATTGTACATTCCGAGGCGGGAGGGCTGAGGCGTGAGCTGCTGCGAGAGACTCACGATTCTCAATGGGCAGGACATCCTGGAGGGCAAAGGATGATGACACTCTTGTCCAGGTCATACTATTGGCCAAAAATGGGGGAAGACGTCGAGATGTACGTCAAGACTTGTCTTGTGTGCCAGCTTGACAAGATGGAGGGGAGGAAGCAGGCAGAGCTGCTGCAACCTCTGCCTATTCCGGAGAAGCCGTGGCAATCCATTTCCATGGACTTTGTTTCGGGCTTTCCCAAAGTGGATGGGATGAGCTCAGTGCTAGTTGTCGTCGACCGACTCTCGAAGTATGCGGTGTTCATACCAACACCTCATGTATGTCCAGCAGAGGTAACAGCTGGGCTGTTCTACAAGCATGTGGTGAAGCACTTCGGTGTCCCAAAAAATATTGTGAGTGATCGAGATGCTCGATTCAAGGGCAGGTTTTGGATAGCACTCTTCACCTCGATGGGTTCAGAGTTGAAGTTTTCTACGGCTAATCACCCGCAGACGGATGGCCAAACGGAGCACATCAATGCCTTGGTGGAGGAATACTTAAGGCATTATGTGACGGCCAGCCAGTAGAATTGGTTGGAGCTGTTGGACACAGCCCAATTTTGTTATAACATCCACAGGTCGTCGGTTACAGGAATGAGTCCTGTAGAGCTTGTCATGGGACAGCAATCTCTCACTCCTCTCGAGTTAGCTCAATTGACGGACCAAGAAAAGTGCCCTGTTGCATATCGCTTCACCAAGGAGAAGAAAGAGCTGATAGAATAAGATCGGGACAGCTTGCGCAAGGCAGCAAAACGCATGAAAAAGCATGCGGATGAACGAAGGCGTTCATTGGAGTTCCATGTCGGGGACATGGTGCTGCTGAAACTCACTCCACAGATATGGAAGAAAATCAGCAGCAAGACCATACATCGTGGGTTGGTACTAAGGTATGACGGCCCCTTCGAGGTGATGAAGAAAGTCGAGCAGGTTGCTTACTGGTTGAAGCTACCCGATAGGCTGAAGGTACACCCAACGTTTCATGTAAGTTTTCTCAAACCTTTCAATAGGGACTTGCTTGGAGATAGACAACAAGCAAGGAGAGCTCCACCAGTAGTTCGAAAGCAGTTCGACAAGGAGGTCGAGAAGATCCTTGCACACCGGACTATGGGGCAAAGCAAGAAGAATCGACGGACTGATTTTCTTGTGAAGTGGGAAGGCAGCAGCGAGGCCGATGCCACGTGGGAGTAGGACTCTACACTATGGCAGTTTAAGAAACAAATCAAGGAGTACATGGACTCTACTTCGACGAGGACATCGGACTCTCCTGGTGGGGGTGGTTTGTCACACCCGTTGTGAGTAGTAGTTGCCACCACAACGAGATCATGTAACGGATCTCATGATCTCAGAGGCAATGGAGTGCCTCCAGCGTGTGTGTGCACGGGTAGCACACATACGAGCAAACAACCAGATGTGGTGATCGGTGCCACTACGAGGAGTATCATGCGAGGCGACGGACTGCCTCCAATATATGTGTGCGCGGACAGCACACATAGCAGTAAGTGACGGAGTCATGACATGTTCGAATGGAGACCCGAACAGCCCAAACAGTCTTGCAGAGCGAGCAGCGGGACATGTTAGCTAAAGTGAGCTGTAGGAGTATGTGAACAGCCTGAACACTTGGCATCGCAGGCTGAAGACACGTGGCTGCAGGTTGGAGAACCAAAGCTGCAATTGTTAAGGGACACGTGGCCAGCAAAGAGGCAATTGAGGGCTCGTGGGACAGGTGGCAGCAGCTCAGAGAGTCAACTAACTACCAGGAGAACATTATGGAGTATGTTCTCCATGGCCTCCAGCAGTTAAACTGCAGGGAGAACAATGTGAAACATGTTCTCTATGATCTCCAGCAGTTACTCACAGTCAAATATATGTACTATAAATAAACTAGGGGGTCTATTGAGCTGGGAACACACACAGGTAGAGAGACTTGTAGTGTCACTCCGCGTTAGAGTTGTATTTCCTTTTATGTGAGTAATAAAAGGTTGGCAAGGTTGCTGTACTTCTCTTCTCCTCTATACTCTTGTGGGCTTATGCGAGTTTGACGGGCTAAGGTGGGCGAACCTTGGCGCCATCACGAGTGAAATTTCAAGATAGAAGTTTTGCCCGTGTGACACCTACCACCAGTAGCCTACATAATTCAGAGGTATAACAAGTAGGGGTGAGCAAAACCGGTTAACCGAACCGGTTTTGCTCATTTGAGAACCGGAACCGGATTCCGGTTCTCAAAAAATTGAGAACCGGAACCATACCGGTTTCGATGAAAAACCGGTTTTCCGGTTCCGGTTCTAAACCGGTTCTAAACCGGTTAACCGGTTTTAAATTATTAATTTTCTGCAAATTAACAACCATTGTTTTGTATCAAAAAATAAAGAAATAACATTGAATTTCAAGTAAACTTTTACAAGTTACAATAATTCAAATAAAGAAATAATATTGAAATAAAGAAATAACTACTGAACTTTTACAAGTTACAATAATTCAAATAGTTTCTTAAAAACTTAAGAGACAAGATCAACAAAATAAAAGCAAATCAAACAATAGCAGTATCCATTATGCACTTATGCAGTGGCAGTGCAGCAGACCAACAGGCAGCAGATAGTAGTAGCCAACACTCAGTAGTAGACCAGCAGGCAGCAGCATGCAATTATGCATATTCTTGCAAAAAAAGAGCTTAGACTAGCAGTACAGCACTCAGTAGTAGACCAGCAGGCAGCAATATGCAATTAGAGTCACCAAGAAGATAATCTCTCTGTCCAGATGGGATAGGCTATGCAGCGCAGCTGCTGCAACAGACCAGCAGCCAGGCACCACCTCACCAGGTAGCAGTAGTAGACCAACAATATGCAGTGCAACAGACCAGCAGGCAGCAGTAGTAGACCAGCAGTATGCACTTATGCAGTGCAGCAGACCAGCAGCTAGCAGGCAGCAGTAATAGACCAGCACCAGCAATATGTATTTATGCAGTGCAGCTGACCAGCACTAACAATATGCCAATATATAAGTGTGCAGGGCAGCAGACCAACATGCAGCAGACATTAGTGCAACAGACCAGCAGGCAGCAGACAATAGGCATCATGTTCAGTAGTGCAGCAAACCAGCAGCCAGCAGGCAGCCAGGCACTAGGCACTAGGCAGCAAGCACCATGTCCAGTAGTGCAGCAAACCAGCAGGCAGCCAGGCACTAGGCACTAGGCAGCAAGCACCATGTCCAGTAGTGCAGCAAACCAGCAGGCAGCCAGGCACTAGGCACTAGGCAGCAAGCCCCATGTCCAGTAGTGCAGCAAACCAGCAGGCAGCCAGCACTAGGCACTAGGCAGCAAGCACCATGTCCAGTAGTGCAGCAAACCAGCAGGCAGCCAGGCACTAGGCACTAGGCAGCAAGCACCATGTCCAGTAGTGCAGCAAACCAGCAGGCAGCCAACACTAGGCACTAGGCAGCAAGCACCATGTCCAGTAGTGCAGCAAACCAGCAGGCAGCCAGGCACTAGGCAATAGGCAGCAAGCACCATGTCCAGTAGTGCAGCAGACCAGCAGACCATGTCCAGTAATCAAAATCAACAGTTAGAGAATAGAGATTAGAGGACAGATAAACAAACCAGATAATTTTGCTGGCACTGGCAGATTCATAGGAAATGACATCAAGAAAGAAAATTAATCATCAACTGAGATTATTGTTTCCATTTTGCTCGTCATTTCTGCAATTATTAAGATAACACATGTGAAATATATAGCATAAATATTAAAATCAATAATTAATTTCTACAGAAATAATACAATGAATGAGTAATTTTTACCTGCGGATATTTTTTCAATTTCCTCAAGTGACTCCTCAATATTAATAGGAGAAGTAGAAGAACGCAACCAATCTTGTGTACAAATAAGAGCTTCCACCATTTTTGCAGATAGAGAACTTCGAAATTGATCAAGAACTCGACCTCCTGTACTAAAAGCTGACTCCGAAGCAACGGTAGATATGGGCATAGCAAGCACATCTTTAGCCATCATGGAAAGAACTGGATACCTACCACTGTTTGCTTTCCACCACAAAAGAATATCAAAATCTTTTGTCTCATCTGCACGTTCCTCCTCCAAATACTTATTTAATTCTGTTTTGCAAGTGGAAGTCTTCTGTTTTGCTTTTGCTTTTCTCAATTCATCTTGAACCATCTGAAGTACATCAAGATTACTTGTTCCAGTAGCATTCGTTTCTGTTATCTGTTCAACTCCTGCAACACTATGGGAAGAAGAAGATGACTTTTCTATAGATAAATATTCTTGAAAAAGTCTATCCAAAACATTCTTCACTTTACCCTTCAACTCACTAACTTTTTCATTCTCATAACTTTCCTCAATCATCCAATCTACACTCTCCAACTTTAGTCTAGGATCAAGCACAGAAGCAATAAATAGCATAATATTAAGCTTTTCAATATTTGCCCAATATTTATCATATTTGGTCTTCATCTTAAAAGCCATAGTACTTAAGCAGAAGTCATCTGATTCAGAAAACTTCCTGATCATCATGCCAATTCCATACATGCTTTGCATATATATATTTCCTGTAACATAAGAAGAACCAGATATGTTTAAGGTAATATCATAAAATACTTGCAAAAAAGGTAATAAAGCTCGAGCAACATCCCAATCTGCATGTGTTGGTAAGCCCTGTGACTTTCCCTTCATTAGCTCCTCTGCATATTTGAAATCTTGGATCTCCAATAATTCAAAAGCTTTCTGAAATTTCAAAGCAACATCAAGCATTAGATAAGTAGAATTCCATCTGGTTTCAACATCAAGACAAACCAGACTTTTGCATTCTATTTTTTCTTGCTCCACACAAAGCTTGAACCTCTGTGCTCTTGCTGGTGATGATCTCACATATTTAACTGCAGCCCGAATTCTAGCAATAGAGTCATTTGAATCTTTAAGTCCTTCTTTAACAATCAGACTCAGGAGATGTGCACAACATCTGACATGCAAATACTCACCATTAAGTACATGACCTTTCCAGCTATCAAGCCTCTTCCTCAGGTACTGAACTCCAACATCATTAGAAGATGCATTATCTACAGTAACTGTGAAGACTTTATCTATGCCCCAATCAAGCAAGCACAATTCCAATGTTTTACCAATTACCATACCAGCATGACTTGAAACAGAACAAAAATTTTAAATTTTTTTTTAAGCTTCCAATCATCATCAATATAGTGAGCAGTCACACTCATGTAGCCCAAGTTTTGGCATGATGTCCAACAATCAGTTGTGATACTCACTCTTTGTTTTAACTTGCTAAAAAAATATTTCAATTTTTTCTTTTCCTCAAGAAATATTTTGAAACAATCTCTAGCAACAGTAAAACGGGAAGGAACATCAAATTTAGGTTGCAATGTAGAGGTATAAAATTTAAACCCTTCACTTTCAACATGTTTGAAAGATAGTTCATTAAGAATCAAATATCTGGCTAATGCAATTCTACATGCTTCTTGATTAAAATTCCATGTAACAAGTGTGCGAGCTTGAGTGCCAGTGCCAGTGCCGCTGTCATCACTAACTGATTGAAAGGCTAAAGTTTTTTGTTTCTTCACCACCATGTTTGGAGGATAATCTCTGCATCTAGATAATTGATTACTTAAACCACTTGTTCCATAATTAGAAGGGCATGAAATGAGAATTCCACAATAATTACATTGGGCTTTATCCTTATCACCATCTTCACTGGAATTTACTTTAGAAAAATGGTCCCACACCCATGAACTATTTTTTCTCCTTTTCCAAGCTTTTTGATTTGTTTTATTTATCTCTGAAGTTACATCTTGAGCTTCACTAGCCTTCTCAGTGTTCTCACCAGTATTTTGATTTTGACATAAATATTTTATATCCGAAGCATTCCTACTTGTATTTTCATTAGTGATTTCTCTGCAGGAATCCATCTAAAATAGAAGAAAGAAGATATATGACCAACAGACCAAGCAATCAAGCATGCAAGACTTTGCAAGTAATATTGTCCCTAGTAGAACTTCAGGAAAGACAATTACGGTATTACCTAATTCACAGAACTGGGCCAATTGGCACTATAAGCCACGCCGCAGTAGGAAAATCCCCGAACTAGTTGAAATTCAGCTCGCAGTCCCAAAATTTCTGAGAAAACTCTGAAAAAATAGATCACAACATCAGTAAAAATTAGAAATCATAGAAGAGCTGGTACTTGAGAGAGAGGGCATACCAGAGGTCCAGAGTAGATCGCTACTCTGGCGATTGGCGATGTCGCTGCTATGGCGATGGACGAAGGACAAATCAGAGCAAGTGGCGACGAGATCGGAGATGCAGGGACCTAGGGTTAGGGTTTTGAACTCCCGACCTTTAAGAATGAGAAGAGAAAATAGAGCAAAAGGCGCGGCGGCCGGTGACCGGTGAGATCGAAGATGCAGAGACCTAGATCTAGGGTTTGAGCCTTTGACAATGAGAAATCAGAGCACGAGATGGCCAGATCGAAGATGCAGGGACGTAAATCTAGGGTTTGAGACTTTGAGATTGAGAAATCAGAAAAAGAGGCGACGAGATCAGAGAGGCACAGACTTAGGGTTAGGGTTTTAAACTCTTACCTTTGAGAATGACAAGAGAAAACGGAGAAAAAGGCGCAGCAGGTGGCGTCGCTGGTCGCTACGAGTGCGGGGCCGAGGGCGAGAGCGAGGCGGCGGCGCTGCGAGTGCGAAGTCGAGGGCGAGAGCGAGGCGGCGTCGGCGCGTCGCTGCGAGTGCGGGACTGCGGGGTCGAGGGCGAGTGCGGCGTGCGCTAAGTGCGGGACTGCGGGGTTAGGGTTAGGGTTTCGGATATAGTTATATATATATATAGATAAAAAACCGGTACGGTTTCGGTTAACCGGTTTTTCAGAAAACGAATAACCGGAACCGGAACCGGAAAATCGGTTTTGTGAAATTTCAGAACCGGAACCGTACCGGTTTCACTGATAACCGGTTTTCCAGTTCGGTTCTCAACCGGTACGGTTCGGTTAACCGGTTTTCCGGTTTTTTTGCTCACCCCTAATAACAGGCCATATTCAAATGAGCCAAAAGTATGACAAAACAATAAGAAAATGAAGTCAAAATTAACAAGACAATGAATTCTAAGAGTTGCAAATTGACATATTGAAGCAACAAAATGAGCCAAAAAAAAATCATGCTAAGTCCTCCAGCATACCTAGTTAGCATCTGAGGGCAGTGACATGCTTGGATTGTGAGTAACAAACACGATCGTTCTAAGATCGCATTCACCATTCGAAATCCAAAAGTGCCCTAAGTGTCCAGCATTTGATATGCATTTAGCCCTGATTAAGAAGTACATGAGGTGTGATAGTCCATATATTAGTTTAAGAACACATGTATTTTACCTCAAGAATAGCATGGATGATGAAAAGGATGTGAAGTACTTGGACAAGACAAAGATATTGTGATGATTTTTTGCATGTGATGTGTTCCCCCCTTTTAATCTGACAGTCTTGCATGCATCAACAGATTGGATCTTGTCAGCTTTCAAGCAGTCAATGAATTTCAATGAGAAATAACAAATAAAAAGCCAGCCAGCAATCTCAATTGAGAAGGTTGAGATGTGAATGTTGTCTGTGAGATAGTTCCGAAACTGTGAAACATGAGCAAAAGAAGCAAAAAGTTCCAGTTTCACATAAAAAAATGGTTTCAATTGGAGGTAATGACAGCACACATTCATCTCACAATGGATCAACTTTCCATTCAGAAATTGCAAGAGGAATTTCCTGTGGAAATTTCATGCGGTAAGAGATGAACATTTCATTTAGCTGACTGAATCAGATGGTAATAAAAATTACAAATGTAGCAGGAAAAATTTTCTAATTTGTATAGATATAGGAAAGCTTGAAGCTACATACATGATGAAGAGTTGGATGTTGGTAATGCAAGTTCAGCAAGGAGAAGCATGTGGAATGCTAAGTTCTCTAGCAAATTGAAACGATGTTTTATCTCCGAGATGGGCCTCAAAATTTCTTCTTTGGAGCACAAAGCCTCAATCTTTTTTACATGAGTTAATGTTATTCATCCAGTTTTCTCTTTTTCAAGGCATACTCATGTCATTCCTCTCACACCGGCTACTACCAGATGTTTCTTTAACTGGGTTCTCCGAAGGTCCTAGCTTTTCCTGCAAGTTTTCACAGTTTAGCCTTACAAGTTCCTTTCCACCTTGACGGTCCTGAACAATATTTGAGAAGAGAAATTTATCAGTTATGAAATTATTTTAAGCAAAATCAGATGTGTACTCGTACAACCAATCCTTAGGAGGTAATTTAAAGAAGAAAATGTGTGACATGCCTTAAATGCAGATTTTTTGTGTGAAGAAAAGAGGCAAATGTGTACCAATAACTCCTATTTTGTCGGATTTAACAAGAGTGAACTAGGCATATATCAATAAATAGAATCTAGTAATGTAGAAATTGTGAAGAAGCCATGCAATTTTTATTGTGTCTCACATCTCTACTAAATGGAAATTCATCTGCTTCAAGCATGTGTATCATGTGTCCCATCTTTGGCCTCTTTGGTGCATCTGGATCAACACATTTAAGTGCTACTAAAAGAGCTCTTTTCACTGACCTCATCAAAGGCTTTTCTGTGATCTTTGGATCCAAAACTCCCTCAGAATTATGATTGCTAACCATGGATTTAAGCCACTCAACCAGAATAACCTGTAAACAATTTATGCAGAATAGCATAACTGGACTATTTTTAAGTATAAACATTTCACAACCAAACAAACAAGATACTAACCTCCCCTGCAGGCCTGCTGTAATCAACTGGATTTCGACCGGTGATCAACTCCATGACAAGAATCCCAAAGCTATAAATGTCACTCTGTTCATTCAACATGCCAGTGCTAGCATACTCTGGCGCTACATAACTATCAACAAAGAAGGTCCAATGGTTACATTCTCATCCACCAAATTTGCTTAGTTTTCCAATGAGAAGTAGCTATCACTGGACAAAGAAATAATTACCCAAATGTGCCCATTACACGAGTTGCCACATAGCTGCTCTCTGACCCCAGGAGCTTGGTGAGCCCAAAATCTGAGACCTTAGGATTCCATTGTTTGCCAATCAATATGTTGCTAGATTTTATATCCCTATGCACTACTTTTGGCTCAAGACCCTCATGCAAGTAAGCTAATCCGCAAAGTTTCGGGTTTGAACATCGTAAGATGCATGGAATTAAATTAACAACAAAGGATGCTTCAGGTGCTTTACAAGAAAAACATAAAAACATACCCTTTAGCTGTTCCTAGTATAATGTTCATCCTGATCTCCCATGTAAGTGGGCTGCATGGCCCGAGATCCCTGTTAAGCCATTGTTCCAAGTTTCCATTGTCAACATACTCATATACAAGCATCCTACACAGCAAAACAAACAATAGAATTAATCAAATTGCCACCACACTCCTCAAATATCAAATCATGCTTCATGGTGCATACTACAATGACACTCAATTGTAATGTTGTGTAACACCACTGTTGTGTCCGATTGAACCATAACACAAGTGGACAACATACATGTAAAAGGTTTACAGAATACATAGAATTAAAATTTATTTCACCGATACGAAAACAGTTCGGATAATATAACAAAACGTGGTCTCACTAGATATACTCAAGTTCTCAAAATTTTCCCATACATAAAAATAGAATCACATGTAAATAAATTAGCTACAAGGGTAATCACGCACATGCTCTCTGCTATTGTAGTCACCTGTACTTAGCTGCTACTCTCCTGTGGATAGGAACAATCAAAGAATGAGCCACGAATGCTCAGTAGGGAATTACCTCCTCCAAACAGTAGGAGAGATCAATTTTTTTTAGGTAGCAACAATAAGATTAACACAGTAGCAACAAAAGTAATACAACGACAATGGTGATTAGGTAAACCAGCATCCACAGTAAGGAATGAATCAACAAGGATATCTTATGGGTGTGGCTGGACCCTCTACCGAGCAGAGTTATACCACGCTGCACTCCCAACCGCTGATGGAGTGGTGGTCCGTCTAGTCACACAACGGATCACGTCCCCTACAACTCAGGAGACCGACCACACAAGACATCACAATCACGATAACCAATGGTTAGGGACAGTGACTATGGACTCCCCCACAGATGTTACGGAGACGGTAGCACCCCCCTTCAAACAGAGTCGAACCAATCTACACGTAAATCAGTATATGGGTGTGGCTGGACCCCCTATCAAGCAGAGTCATACCACGTTGCACTCCCAACCGCTGATGGAGTGGTGATCCCGTCTAGTCACACAACGGATCACGTCCCCTACTACTCAGGAGACCGACTACTATCACGTCTGACAGTTTCACTAAATCCCGTACCGAAGTAGGGAATTGTCGACTGGTACCAGTCAAATAGAGTCCCACTGCATACGTCCCTCAAGATACCAAAGGCTCAGCCACAATAAATATCGAGTCAAGATTACCAAGCGATAGAAAGGAGTCGACTCGATCACAAATCAGACTATCCAACTAGAAAACATCGTCAAAGAAAGGATTCGAGACCATCAATAGAATCAGCATGAAAAACCGAGTTCAACGACTCTTAGACCATCATAATCGGATCTCAAATAAGAAAGTTACAACTATTCAAATGTATATATACAATTTAGCCCCTATATTATTCCAAATTACAACTCCGTCATCAAGGTAAATAATTTCCATCAATTCTACATTGTGAACCTCAAAATTATCATATTTTTATCAACAGTCATTGATCATTGATCCAACAATTTATCATCCAAGTCCTTAATAATTCTAAATTTAATCCTTACAGTATATTTTTCACAAAAGTCCCCAATACGATTTGATTCACAGATTAGTTCTTTAAGTTTTAAGTCATAACCAATCCAGTCGATTTCCCAACAAATCATAATTTGATTTCATCTTACAAATTCATCCTCAGTGAGATTTAAGTATCCCAATCAAATTTCAACACAATCATAAATTCAATTATCCCAAATCCAAATCAATTTATCAATCAATTTAATCGATCTTACTAAATTCCTCCAATCTAATATGCAATCAATTTCAATTCCAATTCACAATAATCAGACTCATTTCAATGAACCAAGTCATGGATTCAGATTACTTAACTTGATCTAAACCATTCACTTCACTATTAGTTCGATTAACCTCAAGATTGATTCAAACCAATTCCAAAACCAGAATCTAACTCAAAACCGCTTCTGAACCAAGCCTAAACCAAAGTCGACTTTAAACTAACCAAAACCAAAACCATCTTTAAACTAAAACCAAAACCAATCTTCTTTAAACTAACCCTAAACTAAAACCAACTTTAAATTAAACCAAAACCAAGACCAATCATCTTCATCTTCTTCAAACCCTAAACCTAAATCTACTGCCGCTGTCGCCGCCACCAGGCCGCCCCGTTGCCACGCCGCCACGCTGCCGTCTCCGCTGGGCCACGGCTGCCGCCAGACCACCGCCTCTGGCGTCGTCAGATCCGCGTTGCCCCGCACGCTGGCCGAACTCCGGCCTATGCAGTCGTGCGCACGCCACCAGCCGCTCCCGACGCCGTACCTCGTGCCGGAATTGCGCCGACGCCTGGTCCCGTGCTGCCTGCGCACGATGCTCGTGTGCAGCAGCGCCGCACGCCGCCGTCTCCGCTGCCGGTCGCAGGAGCACAACGGACGCTGATTGGAGAGAAAGATGGGGATTTTACAAATCTAATCCTCTAATCTTTCTATTCTCAAAACATGTCATAGATCAGTATAACACCTCAAAAATTAGACATATCTAATCTCTACTTAGTTTTACTTAGATCTAAATTATCATCATCCTCCTAAATATCATGGGGGTCACTAAATTTTTTTATTATTCAACATAAACTTGTCTCAGGAATAGAGACAAAGAAATACGAATGAAAATAACTCAATCTATTTCAAATAGAGGTAAAGAGAAACGAATGAAAGTAACACCACCTATCTCGAATCTCGATAACGATCGTTCCGAATCCTCTTGCCACTCCGTAAGCCTCCCCAACGATCGTTCCTTGACTCTCTCTACCTTCAAGCCGGTTCTCTATTTGTCAGGGTTTAGTAGGTGGTCGCTGCCTATAAATAGAGGCGGTTATTGGGTTGTGGGTTGTGGGCCCAAGTAATGGGCCATTATAAAATAACGGGTGGTTACATGTTGAAACAATTGTACCTA
This sequence comes from Trichopus zeylanicus subsp. travancoricus, assembly GCA_005019695.1. NCBI lineage: Eukaryota > Viridiplantae > Streptophyta > Magnoliopsida > Dioscoreales > Dioscoreaceae > Trichopus > Trichopus zeylanicus. Next base: position 521,803 of record RXID01022129.1, read on the forward strand.
TCAGAACCTTCTGCACAATAGCCCAGCAATCTCACCAAATTCTTGTGGCGAACACGACCAATTGCTTCCACTTCAACCTTGAATTGCCTCTCAGCTTGGCCTCTTCAAAGAAACAAGACAAACATCAAGCCAATACCATACAAGACACCTATTAATTCAAAACACAAAAAACAAGCAGCTTCAGCAAATGGACACCTGTTATTGAGGAAGTCCTTGATGGCAACATGAGTGTTATCTTCCATAACTCCATGGTAAACAATCCCTAACCGCCCTCCTCAATCACATTCTTAGCAGCAAACATGTCGGTCGCCACCTGGAGCTCCTGGAGAGTGTACCAATGCCCCCAACCCAAATGCGACGCCTCTGGTACCGCCATCAGAGCCTGGTCTCCGCTCCCGTGCGACGAGCCACCGCTCCGCTTCTCCGGGTACGTGATCCTATGGTCCTTCCCTATCGCAATGTGGACCCTTTGGTGCGCATGCGGGCTCACCTCGCTCGACGGTACAGGAAGCGCGCGCCTTTCCGTCACAACCGGACTGGTATCGGATTCCGTCAGCTGGTGGTGGACCATTTGGGCTGCGGGTTTCGGTCCGGGGTCGACGCGGATCTCCTGGATTTCTCTGGAGACGTCGGCGATGGCGGCCGCGGCGGCGCACTTGTGGCTGCGGATGGTGGCGCGGTTGGAGGTGATCCAGAGGAAGATGAGGAAGAGGAGAAGAACAAAGATGGCGCCGATGCAGATGCCGAAAACCACCCACATGTGGAGCCCAAACACCACCGTGCGCTTGGAGAGCTTGTCGCTAAGGAACGGCGAACCGTTGTCCGCCATCGTCGGCGGTAAAAATCGGATTTTGGGGAGGATTTCGAGCTCAAGGTGGGATTTCGAGCAAGGTTCTGATATCAAAATATCAAAATGGGATTTTGGAGAGAGACATGGGGGATTTTTGAGGAGGAAGGAGGTGGGGAGCAGTGAGAATTGAAGCAGTTGGGAAGAGTGGGCTTTTGTGAGGAGGGAAAGGAGATGAGAGCGAGAGGGAATTCACGGATGTCGTGGTGGGAGGGAAAGGAGACGAGGGCGAGAGGGAATTCACGGATGTCGTGGTGGGACCTTGTTCTTCGTCATTATATTAATCCGCTAATTAAATCCGAAAAATTATAATTTAGAACTCTAAATCCTAATTTGCAGGCCTTTTCTGATATTTTCATAACACCCCCTATATTTTGTTGTAATTGTGAGAAAAGCGATTGCCATATTTCAAACTAACATCTATTCTTTTGGATTTTCCTAAAATACCCAATTTGAAGGGTTGTCTGGAATGTTTGAAACTTGTGAGGGGGTTATTTGTACTTATCCAAAATTATTTCCGTCTTTGAGTAGTTATATCTATCAACTCACAAGTTATGGACGGTCCAGATTAAACCACGTTTTTCCAAGCATGTGTCTCCATGTCTGGACACGTGTTAGCTGAAAGAATGCTTTTCCTGTTTTTTAATCAATACCGGATCAGCTCTTTCTTTCGCTCATCTTTTTGGCGCCAAACATTGAACAATTTCCCGCCAGACCAGATCAATCGCTAGGGTTTCTCTGCACCCCAACTCCGCCTTTTCAATTCTGCCATTTGTTTCCGGATCGAGGTCGAGATCAGGAACAGGGGAAATGGCGGACACCACTTCCTCCGCTCGCCGGATCCGATTCCGCGGCCCGGAGGCCTCTGCCCGCGCCGAAGCCCTCGAGCGCCTCAAAGCCCTACGCGCCGGCGGCCGCAGATCCGACCCCTCCGGCGCCGCCCAGTTCAAGATGGAGGCTCCGATCTACGACACCGTCGCCGAAGAGGACTACGCAGCGCTGGTGGCCCGCCGCCGCGAGGAGACGCGGGATTTCATCGTAGATGACGATGGTCTTGGCTACGTGGATGATGGCCGGGAGGAGGATTGGTCTAATCCTTCTCGGTCGTTCTCTGATGATGAGGAGTATCTGGCCTCGGATGATGATGTGGAAAAGCCGCGGAAGAAGAGGAACCCAAAGAAGGAGCCAGCTCCAAAGAAGCCTCAGATGTCTTCTCTCTCGGCTGCTGCTGCTTTGATGGGGAAGCAGAGGCTATCTTCAATGTTCACCTCCTCGGTTTTCAAGAAGAATGATAAGGCCAAGGGGGCTGCTTTGGCGTCTGATAGCATTGTGGATGATGTGATTGCGGAGTTTGCTGCAGATGAAACCGATAGAGAGGAGAGGAGACGGAGGGGATCTAATTTGGCCTTGGTTCATGCCCCCCGGAGCTCTGCCGCACTAGTTCAAATCAAAACCGAGGCTACACCACTTCCCATTGATCGTACAATTGAATTTGAAAGAAAGGAATTTGCCTCAAATGATGAGCTAGGAATGTGTGCTCCTACAAATGGTGATATGGAGATGCGTTTTGTGCAGAATGGCAATTTTAGTCACAGGAAGGATGAGACAATGGAGGAGGCAGCAAAAGAAGAAGAGATCTTGGTCTCAAAGGTTGATTTTGATAGTAATGGAATTGTGGAGATGGATAAGAATGAGATAAATGGAGATGTCAAAGTGGAGACTGGGAAAAGCAAGAAAGGGTTCTCGCTCAATGCAAGGATAAAGGCAGAAAATGAAGATACTATTTTGGGTGCAACTGCTGGGTGGAAAGCAGTTTGTGGGAGAGAAGAGGGGATCCCTGATCATGGAGGAGCGGATAATGCAAATGTTGCTAATGTTGATGAAAAGGCAGAGTTTGCAGTGGATCCAGATGGGTCCCTTCCTTTTTACATTATTGATGCTTATGAGGAACCTTTTGGTGCTAATACTGGCATACTGTATTTGTTTGGAAAGGTATGGCATTTGCAATATAATTTTGTTTATTTGATCATCCAATTTTAGTTTGATGAATCATCATGTCAGGAATTTCCTTGATGGATCATATGCATGTGTTGATATTGACAAAAATATCGCGAAGCAGAAGAAATCTCCTCCATTTCTCAAGAATGTGTTCATCTATTCATTCATTATGTTCCTTTTGTTGATAGGGCAAGCAGTTATTGCACCTAACCTACCAAAAATCCTTATTTTGATATTTAGCATCCATTCCGTTTCAAACTCCTCTGTGGAAGAAACATTTGTCCAATTCATATGCCACACAAAATGAGAGCCCAAAAGTTTGTCTAATGGTCTTTACTCTTAGTATTAGTTGTGCAATCTGTCTTTTAAAATCCTTTTTTGGGTAATTATTTGAATCATCTGGCAATTTACACTGATGAAATTTCGTCTGTGGGAAATATACCTGGTGGTTAGGTGAAAATAGGTAACGCATATCAAAGTTGCTGTGTGGTTGTGAAGAATATGCAAAGGTGTGTCTATGCCATCCCCAATGGAACTGTATTTCAGAGCAACAAGCTGGAGGAAGTTGAGAAGAATGTTGCAGATTCAAAAATTCCGTCATCAGATTTCCGCAAAGGATTGCAAGTAAGTGTGTGATACATGCTTTGGGCTTAATCTGACATGTTAAGTAGATGTGGTTGAATTTTCCCTTTTCCTTTTTTTTCCTTTTTTCATGTCTAACACAAATTTATCAATCAGGAGATGGCATTAGAATTAAAGAATGAAATGGCACAGAGATTGTTGGACATCAATGTGTCCACTTTTAGCATGATGCCAGTCAAGGTTTGTCATTGGTTATGGATTAGAGACTAACAGTTGTAAATTTTGCTTTTATGGGTTCCATTGATACATATGCTTTTGGAAACCAGCAATGTTTTTAATCAGACCTGAATGCATTTCAGCGAAGCTATGCATTTGAACGTGCTGACATACCCACTGGAGAGCAGTATGTTCTTAAAATCAATTATCCATTTAAGGTATGTCGAAAATTTTGAGTTTGCTTCTCAGGAATTATTTTTGCTGGTCAACTATGTGCCTGATAACCTGCTCCTTTTATATGTGATTTTCATGTTGTGCTTCCTTATTTTCCTTGTATGTCAAACAATGCTTTAAGCAATATCCTTGTTGACATTGTTTCCGGTCCCTTGATTGGTCAAAAGCAGATGCCATTTTTTTTAAAGCAGTCATTTCATTGAATTGGAGGAGGCCATACCTTTGGAATTGATAGCATCCTACTCTATAATTGTGTCCCTTGACTGCTGTAAATCATGTTGAGTCTGTAAAGTTCAGGTGTGACACTTCATATATTGGACAGGAACCCATGATAATTGTCTCATTGTCTGTTTTCATGTGAACGAGTTTTGTGAATCATGTCTTTTTTGTAGTAGTAGTTCGGGTGGGGGTGAATTAGGTCTTCCTAATGAGCATTATCCTTGTTGAGTGCAGGATCCACCGCTACCAGGAGATTTAAGGGGAAAGCATTTTCTTGCACTATTGGGGACGCAAAGCAGGTAAATTGCCAAACCAGAATTAGGTGGGCATGCCTCTGATTAGATTCAACTCAGTTTTTTAGGCTACTTGTTAGAATCATCTCCCCACGCCACAAACCAACCACCCCCCCCCCACCCCCCCCCCCCCCCATATACATATATTAGAAACTGGGTTTTACCATTATAGCATTGCAAAAGCAAGCAATAAAGTTAGAAACCCATATTATAATTGCCACCTGGATCATTCAAACTGGTTTTCTCTTTCTTTTCCAATAAACCATCAAGACAAATTTTGTTTTCTTGCTCAATTCTATCTGAGATGCTTGTTTCCTTTATTTTGATGGCACATTTTAGTCATATTTCAAACTAACACATGGTTTCTTTTCATGCATCCTGTAATCAGTGCTACTAAAGCTCACACAGCATACTTGTTTTGCGATTATTTTACATGTTTTCAAAATAGCATGTCATATAAATTTGTGACTGATTTTTCATAAATTTCTTGAGAAACTTCCACTTATATTTCTATTCCCTTCCTAGATATCCACTGGATGAAATCAAGTGTTCTCACACTGCTCATGTACTTCTGTTCTTGTGATGTGAGATAAGGTTCATCTTATGAAATGAAATGCTTATCTATCATATATATTTAGACTAAAATTTTCTGAATTCACATTGCAGTGCACTGGAATTGTTTCTGATGAAAAGGAAAATCAAAGGACCATCTTGGCTATCAATTTCCAGATTTGTTTGCTGTCCAGTTTCTCAACGGGCATGTTTCAATTCCATCATTTGACATAACTACTTTGGTTTCATTTCCATTTGGAATTCTTTTATTTATTATATGACAAAGATTTGTTTATATGCAATCGATTATTTGCTGCTCACAAGGTTTGTCCTTTAACAGGTCAGCTGGTGCAAACATGAAATAATCGTTGATTGTTCAAAAGATGTAAACCTTTCTCATTCAAAGGATGTTCCAGAAATTCCATCTGTGATTGTTGCAGCAATAAACCTGAAAACTGTCATTGGTGATAAGCATAACACAAATGAAATCGTTTCTGCTTCTGTCATCTGCTGTCACAAGGCAAAGGTATCTAATATTTCTCTAAAGCTCTATGCTACTGAAGTGTACTAGTGTAGAAATGCCTGAAAATGTGAAAATGTCATTGGTGATAAGCATAACACAGATGAAATCGTGTCTGCTTCTGTCATCTGCTGTCACAAGGCAAAGGTATCTAATGTTTCTCTAAAGCTCTATGCTACTGAAGTGTATTAGTGTAGAAATGCCTGAAAATGTGAACTTTATATGAGTACATTATTATTATCTAAAATCCTGTAAGAAACACAGGATTCTATCTAATGTGGTATTAGAATAAGTGGGTTGTGTCAACTAGGGAACAAGGAGGGCAGCTGAACATTGGGGCATTATGGTAACTGTCACAGCTAAATTTTTCGCTTGAAATTTCAGTTTGTGATGACGCTGAGGTCCGCCCTTGTTAGTCTGTCAATCTCACTTACAAGCCCAAAAGCATGCAGGGAGAGGAATCACACGATTATGACAATTTTTATCAATCTTTTTATTATTCACATAAAAAGAAATACAACCAATAATCGGAGTAACACTACAAAGCTATACACTTAAGTGTGTTCAGACATAGAGACACTTTGTCTATTTGTATTACATGTAAGTGACTGTGAGTGTTTCGTAGAGAGTATGTCCACAATATTCTCCTTACAACACACATTTTCTTTGATTGGTTTTTATGCTCACAACATCAAGTTATGTCCCTTGGCTGGTTCTTGTGTCAACAAAATCCTTCTTATAGGTTATGTGTTCAACACGCTCTGTGTTTCCTGACTGTAATACCAAGTGTCTCTTGGCTATAGGCGCCAAGTATTTTTACTAGTTACATGTTTTTGCAGCACATCATTAGCTAATCTACCTTGTTTCCTTAAATTTCTTCCTACATAATTCTATTGAGATTGTCTTAATTCCTGATTTTGTTATGATGTATGTTGTCCGTGCACACATATGTGCGGGAGGTACTCATAGCCTACCGGTTTTTTAACTCATGATTCTCGTAGGGCATCAACCACTAGCGTCATTATGTTGTTTGTGCACACATTTATGTGAAAGATAATTATGAATCTCTCTGAATTGTGAGTTCTATTAAACGATTCCTTATAATGACATTAGTCAGTCACTATTAGAGTAACAAACCACTTCGATCAAGAGAGTTCGACGTCTTCGTCGGAATAGAATCTATGTATTTGTTAATTTGTCCTTCAAATTGTCACAACATGGTATTTCGCTTCCATGTAACATTGGCCTTATTGCTTTTTTTCACATTATAAGAAAATCAACACGTCGAATCTTTTTGCTTTGCCCTATGGTCCTATGTGTAAGGATTTTCTCGACCTTCTTGTCGAATTGCTTTCGATCATGAGTGGAGCCCTCTTGATTTGTTATCGATTTTTGAGCAAATTTCTGTTGAAAGGCTTAAGAAAACTCACACGAAATGTTGGATGTATCTTCAGTCTGTTAGGTAGCTTCAGTCAGCAAGCAATTTATCCAACTTTGTTCATTATTTTGAAAAGACTGTTGTATTTTGGTATTAATTTACGACGTACGTTCTTACTACTGATCTTCTTCTATATTTGTGGAGTTAATTCTAACAACACCATGTCCCCCATTTAGAATTTTAATAACTATCGATGAACATTTGCATAATTTTTTTATGTGTTTCGTAGTTTTGCGCAAGCTATTCTGAACTTATTTTATTAGCTTTTCCTTCTCCTTAGTGAAACGATAAATTATTGGGTATTTTCTTTGGTCCGTCGACTGACTCATCTTAAGAGAGATGAAAGGTTGTTGTCTTATTTTAATTTTTGTAAGACTCATCTTTGTAGCCGACAATATGTGAATGTTATAACAAAATTGAGTTGTATCTATCAACTCAACCCAATTTTACTAGTTGGGCATGATATAATGCCTTAGGTACTTCTCTATCAGGCTATTGACGAGTTTCGTTTGGCTATTCGTCTGCAGATGATTTGCGGTAAAGAATTTTAACTATGAACCATCAAGTTGAATAGTATTGTGCAAAATTTGCTGGTAAAACGAACATTTTGATCACTCATGATGTCTTTTGGGATACAGAAATATTTCACTATATGCTCGAAGAATAGTTTTGTTGTCATATTTGTTGGACATGTATATGATGCTGGTATAAATATTGTATACTTTAAGAATCGATTAATGACAATCAACATCAAGCTCATCTTACTTACTTTGGGAAATCCGAAATGAAGTTCATGTAAATAAATTACCACGGCTTCTCTGAAATTGGGAAGGTTGTAGTAGTCTTGTTTCTTTTTTTTTTGTCTTGTCGAGTTGACACATAAGACAAGTTTCGACGTATGTTTTCATGTCTTCCTCTATTTTTGGTCAATAGTGTGACTTAGACAAAAGTGTCATTATTCTTTTTTACTTTAGGATATTCCGTCCATTGAGAATCGTGAGTTTTTTCCAGCAGTTCACGTCTCAGTTCTCCCGTTCCAGTGATACAACAAACTATCAAGATAGTAACATTTTATTAACCCTTCATGTACCTTTCTCTTGGGTCAAACGTATATTGAGTCTGTATTATCCTGTTCCCTAATCCTCTCCAATAGAGTTGACTGCACCGTCGTTAGTGCTGCTATGTAGTATTGCATCATCGTTAATTTTGTTTCCAGTAAATAATGCCTTTAAGTATTAACGCAATGCACCACTGCGGTTATTTTCATTTCATATATGGTATAGCGTTGCTCTGCATTTTTAATTTTACGGTTTTCAAACGCTACCGAGTGTTTTTGCACAAAAACTCATCTAAGAATACAATCTGAGGCATTCGTATATATCTCAAATAGAAGTTCAAAATTAGACAATCACAATATTGACTTTGTTGACACGATTGTTTTCAGTTGATCAAACGCCTCTTGGTATGAGTTCGTGCATGTCCTTTTTTTAATTTTTCCTCAATAGGTCAGTCAAGGGGTTAACTTTTTTTGAGTAACCTTGAATGAATCTTTTATAGCAGTTGGCTAACCCAAGAAAAAAACGGAGATCTGAGACTTTTGTTGGGGCTATCCAGTTAAGGATTGTCTACACTTTTCTCTCATTATCCGAATGTGTCTCTTGCTTATCTTGTATTCAAGGAACATGATTTTTTTTCACAAATAGCTTGTATTTCTTGAGCTAAGAGAATACTTTCTTGAGCTGGTTGATATGATCCATCAATATCTTTGAATAGATAACAATGTCATCCAAATAAATCACCACAAATTGGTTGAAAAACTCATACAATGCCTCATTTATCAAATTGCAAAAGGTTATGAGAATATTTGTTAATTCAAAAGGCATAATAAAAAATTTGAATAAGTCATATCTCGTGATACAAATTGGCTTTGACTTATCCACTTCTGCAATTCAAACTTGTCAATAACTTGATCGCAGGGTCAACTTAATAAAATATATTGTTTTGGCCAATCGGTCGAACAAGTCAACTGCATTAATTACCGAGTACTTGTTCTTCATAGTTACCTTATTTAGCGTTCGATAGTTCACACACATCCAAAATAGACCAACATGTTTCCTCTGAAACAACACCAAAATGCTATATGGGGCTTTGGATGACTGGGTCAATGATGCATTCAATAATTCATTGAGCTGCTTCTTCAGTTCTACAAGTTTTGTGGGAGCTATCGATAAAGGGCTTGAGCTAGAGGTTTAGCTCTAGGTTTCAGCTCAATTTTATAGTCAACTATCCTCCGAAGGGAAAGTTCATTAAGTAGCTTTGGTGGCATCACGTCTGTGTAATCCATCAGAATTATTGCAACTTGGTCAAGTAATTTTATAACTTAATCTAGTTGGATCTTTACTAGAGCTGTAATATAAGTCATCTCTCCTCTTTTTATTCCAGCTTTCAACTATTAAGGGGATTATATGCCTAATCTTGTTGTAGCCTTTCTCACGTATGTTGCTTGTACAAGACATAGGGAGTCTTTAATAAAATTAATATATCTAACAAGTGAGACATCAAGTTGACTTTTGCTTGCACGAAAAAGTCTATTTTTAGGACAAATTCGAACTCATCAAATATCGGGATTGTCAAACTGATCTCTCCCTCTCAAACACTAACTTTAAAGAATGTGCAAGCCATGTTATGAATAAGGGTTAGTTCAGAGTTCACTGTCTTCATTTTACATGAACTCGACTACACCTGCAAGCCGAATTCAGTCACCAATTTGTAGAAGTTGTTGGTCGTCCTTGTGTCCAGCATTATCTAAACATGTCTCCTATTCTCCAACAACGAAGCATACATCAACTCTTTGTAAGACAACTGTCTTTTAGTTGTCATGGAGTTGAGTAATTGCAATGAATTTATTTGTGGCGTCACGTCAGCACCATGCCCTTTTTCTTTGGATTCTTGAAGAGATAGAATATTTAGCTTCTCCCTTATTGAACACTTCTTTGTCTGATGGAGATCATTGCATATGAAACAACTTTAATTTCTCGTGATAAACTACGGCTTGGCATGGCTATGTTTTTCAACCTTTTTGCATTTGTCTTTGGATTTCTTGTTATTCTAATCTACAATTTTGGCCTTCCTATCGTCGTTGACCTTCTTGGTGGTCGAAACTATTTTAAAGTTCACCAAGTCTTCTGCTATAGCAATGCCATAGGCAAATTCCTTAATTTTTGTTGTCGGAGTTCAACTTGAGTCCACGGTTGCAAACCAAAATGAAAGTTGAACATATTGTTCTCTTCGAACATGTTGGTTATATCCAACATTAGTGGGCTGAATTCTCGTATATACTCTTGTATGGTTTCCGAATGTCGCAACTTTTTCAAAACTTTTTGTACAATCCACGATGTGTTGCACGGAAGGAACTGCTCTTTTAGCTCTTTTTTAAGGATCTCCCAATTTTTAGTCTGGGCTCTCCTGACTCGAACATCATCGGCTATTTGGGTATATCACCACTATTTGGGTATATCACCACAATTGAGCATTTCCGGCTAAGTATATGCTAGTGATGGTGATTTTCTCCTATTCTAAAACACGAGCAATTTTGAAATACTACTTCATATCCCATAATAAAATTTTCAACTCTTTGACATTCCTATAATCATTAAAGGAATAGGATTTCGGAATTTTTACCTCTAAAGGAGTTTCGCCTTTATTTGTGAAACTTGCCACTACATTTTTCACCAACAGCAAGTCCTCCTCCACGGACTATAGATTGGATTTTACCTAATCCAAGATAGAAGCATATTTTTTTTCCGAGTTTTTCACCTCTGTTGCATGGACTTTCTTGAGAATATTGATTTGCTCTTCTTGCTAAGTCAACTGTGCCACATGTTAGTTGCATCGTCCATTAGAGGATTTCCCATGATCTTTTCCATACAAGCCAACCAATCTCGTTTTTGGTGGTCATGACTTCTGTTGAACTTGGTCTTTGTTAAACCGGACCCTGATGCTACTTGTTACACGGTCAAATTTCTCTTTTAAATTTTAACCTGTGATGACACTAAGGTCTATCTTTCTCAGTCCGTTAATCTTACTCACAAGTTTGAAGGTACACAAGGAGAGGGATCAGACAATTACGACAATCTTTATCAATTTTTTTATTACTTACATAAAAAAAAATACAACCAATGTTCAAAGGAACACTACAAATCTATACACTTGAGTGTGTCCGGCCACATAGATACCTTATCTATTTATACTTCATATAAATGGGTTGAGTGCTTCGTGGAGAGCATGCCCACAATGTTCTTCCTGCAGTACATATGTCCGTTAATTAGTTTTTGTGCTCACAGTATTAAATCACATGTTGCTTGACTGATTTTTATACTTACAACATCAAGTTACATGTCGTTTTAGTGGTTCTTGTGCCAACAGAATCCTCCCTATAGACCACATGTCCAGCATGTCATGTGTTTCCTGACTGCAACGTCAAGTATCTTCTGACTGCAGGCACCAATTGTTTTTACTGGTTACATGTTTCTGCAACGCAATAGAAACCAACTTGTCTTGTTTTCTTGAGTTTCTTCCCACGAAACTCCATCAGGACTATTCCAATCCTTGACTTTGTTATGATGTGTGCTGTCCATGCACACATGCGCAGGAGGCACTTATAGCCTTTCGGGATCATGAGTTATATGATCCTCGTAGTAGCACCAATCACTCGTGTTATGTGTGTTGTCCGTGCACACATGTGTAGGAGATATTTCATGAATCTTTCTGAATCTAAGCTCTATTACATGATTCCTTGTGATAACATCGGTCACTCACTACTGAGGTAACAGTAACAAGCAAAATTTGATTTTGGGACAAGCATTAACATTTTCCTTGTTATTGTTTTGTTGTTTCTTGATAAATGAATAATTAATGATGTATGCTAACATAAATGAATGTTACACATAAGTTTGGTCATTGAATGGTTGTTATGGCGTGTAGCTCCAGTATTTTAGCGGACTTAAATTCATGTGTTTATAAAATTTTCAGATTGATAGCCCAATGATGGCATCAGAATGGATGCGACGAGGTCTACTTAGCCATTTCACTGTAGTCCTCAAGCTGGGAGGCATATCTCCATCCGGTCTTAAAAAAGAAGTTGATGATAGAAATAAAAAGGCTGGTACTGAAGTACTGGCAGTGGAAAGCAGGCATATACCAATCATATATTGTCTTAGTCTAATTCCTTCTATTCAGGCAAATACAAATTCAACAGTTTTCACTCAATTGTTTATCTTCTGCAGTGAAAGAGCCTTGCTGAACCGCTTTATGATTGAACTACACAAATTGGATTGTGACATTCTTGTTGGGCACAACATTTCTGGTTTTGATCTTGACATTCTCCTCCACCGTGCTCAGGTAGGCTCTTGCATTAAACTTATGTTCAACCATTGACCTTTGCAACAATATTACATGTTTTTATTTGCTCAGTGAAGCATCATACATTCATTCACAACCAACATTATCTCTGCATATTACTAGCTTGAAATTCTTATAAGAATGACTTCCACTGGTTTCCTTTATTTTATTGAGCGCTACCTATATTAAAAGCTTTTCCTGTATATTTTTTCCATGATTTGTGTTGCTCTTTTTCATCATACTAATGTGATGTCTTTTTGCAGGCTTGCAAGGTGCCAAGCAGCATGTGGTCCAAGATTGGACGCCTCAAGCGCTCTGTGATGCCTAAGCTTACTAAAGGAACAACTGTTTATGGTTCTGGAGCTAGCCCAGGAATCCTGGCTTGCATTGCAGGTCGACTTCTGTGTGATACATACTTGTGCTCACGAGATCTACTGAAGGAGGTATGTGTATAGTGTCATGTTTATAACACCTTGTTGTCAAGTTCAGGTTAAGTGAGTGATTCTCTTCCACAATTCATTGCTGATTTTAGGTCAGTTATTCTCTGACACAACTTGCAAAGACACAGCTGAACAAAGACAGGAAGGAGCTTGCTCCACATGATATTCCTTCTATGTTCCAAGCATCAGGGACAGTTCTCGAACTTGTAGGTGTTTTGTTACTTCTTGGACCCTAATAGTTGCCTAAGATGATCTTCCTAGTTTTTAATTTTCATTTGAAAAGTTTTGTCAGAGATTTGTCTGAATTATTACTTGAATTGCTTAACTAGGTTGAATATGGTGAGACAGATGCCTGGCTATCTCTTGAACTGATGTTTCATTTGAGTGTTCTTCCTCTCACCCGGCAGCTTACTAATATTAGTGGCAACCTTTGGGGAAAAACACTCCAGGTAGGTTTTCATTTATTTTTGCCTTACAAATTCTCTGGGGCTTAATCATGGCTTTGCTCCATTGTTCAGGGTGCTCGCGCACAAAGGGTGGAATACCTCTTGTTGCATTCATTTCATGCAAAGAAGTACATGGTGCCTGATAAGAACATTGGTCGAAATAAGGATTTGAATGCAACAAAACGCAAAATTCATGCTGGAACTGCAGGGGAGGATTCTGATGACTTAAATACCAGTGATATGTCTGTCGAGAATGATGCACAGCATGTCAATCATGGAAAAGGCAAAAAGGGTCCTGCTTATGCTGGTGGTTTAGTGTTGGAACCAAAGAAGGGTTTATATGACAAATTTATACTGCTCTTGGACTTCAATAGTCTGTATCCTTCTATCATTCAGGTAATTTTGTCTTGTTGATAGCAAAATATCCTATCACGGTTACTTGTGGCTTAAATTATGCTTGATTTTTCATAAGATAGATTCCTTTTCCTCCATGTGACATTGGTGCATGATTTTGCTATCCCTTGCAGGAGTACAATATCTGTTTTACTACAGTTGAGCGATCTCTTGATGGTCTTTGCCCAAATTTACCATCTTCAAAAACAACTGGAGTTCTACCAGAGGTACCATCTTTAATCACTTCTGATACCTTTTTTTCACTTCTGGATCATGGGCTACTTCTTATTTTCTATTGGTATTGCTAGAAATTACGTTGTTGCCAATACTAATCTTTCTCAGTCAAGGAAGTATACTTGCCCTAATGGTTGTTTCCTGATTGATTTTTTGGCAAGTCGGTTTATCGCTACATAATATGAAACTGCCACCTTGTTTCCCTCTAATATTTTCTTGCTAATGTGTGATTTTCCAGACAGATATCTGTTCAACTTATTGTTGTGGACATCCTTTTGGTTTGAATTTGTTGAGTAACATCCTTTTCCTATTTGTCGTTTTTGAGAGAATATTCTTTTGTTTTTTTCAGTTGTTGAAAAATTTGGTCGACAGAAGAAAAATGGTTAAGGGATGGCTGAAGAGTGCTTCTGGGCTTAAATTTCAACAATTTGATATCCAGCAACAAGCACTAAAGCTTACGGCAAACAGGTTACAACTGTTGTTAGTTGTCAATGACATTTTCTTCTCGGTTTAACTTTTAGGTTATCTGTTTTACTTGTTTCAGTATGTATGGCTGTTTGGGCTTTTCAAACTCAAGGTTCTATGCAAAACCGCTTGCGGAACTCATAACACTGCAAGTGAGAGCATTATCAATACAGAGGCTATCAGAGGATGTTTTGTGATGTCATGTCATTTATGGTAGGTGATGACTAGCGTGTTTATGTTGTGCAGGGAAGAGAAATCCTGCAAAGTACTGTGGATCTTGTTCAGAACAGTTTGAATTTGGAGGTATCTACTTTCCTGTAATTTTTATTTGACAAAGAAATCCAAACATATATGTAGTTTTAGTATATTCTGATATATGGTGCTTGTGGATTTTCTTGCTGGCTATTAGATAGTGTCTATGGTGCTGGAAGAGCAATAACAATTTAACTGTGGTTTTCTTTCTGCTCTTATGCTTGGTTAGAAGTTATATCTTTCCCTTCACTAGTTCTTAGCAGAGTACAATGACAAGTTACTAAGCAGGTTGTTGCAGTTGTTTAAATTAACATGCACAGACACAGTGAATGGCTTAAGCATTATGATGACTGAAGGCTGAGATTACCATGCAAAACTTGGAGAACTCCTCTATTGTTAAAATGATCCGTGTTCTCTTGTAGTTTCCTATTTCATAAATTCTGCTGATTGCCTGTTCCCACAGTCTATATTTCATGCTGGGTGCAACAAGTGCTTTCATTTTCAGTACTATGGATTTATGCAATAGAACTCAATGAGCGAATTAGTTGTTGACCCATAGCCCATGTTTTAAGACTATCCTGATGCTTTAGCTTAAGTATGCTCATGGCATTTTGATGAACCTTATCATGTGTCAGTAATGCCATCCCTTGTTGTTTCTCTATTCTAATGATTCTTCAATTAGTGTAGAAGTGTGCAAATAAACTACCTGTGCTTCATATACTAAATTAGCCAGTGCCCTTGTTGGTTGCTGAACAGGTAATTTATGGTGATACCGATTCTATTATGATCTATAGTGGGCTGGATGACATAAATAAAGCTAAGGCAATTGCTGGAAAGGTCATTCAAGAGGTGAGCTTGTTTTCAAACTAATGAACCATGGTATCACATTTTTGCTGCTTTGTCAAGGGAAAATAAGTTGCCATAGGCTAACATGAAAGTCATGTAGACTTGTGTTTGTAAGTGGTCGGCATTCAAGGATTTGAGCTACCCAATTATATTTTTTCTCACCTAGGTCAACAAGAAATATCAACGTCTGGAGATTGACCTTGATGGTTTGTACAAGAGGATGCTTCTGCTCAAGAAGAAGAAATATGCTGCTGTAAAAGTGCAATTCAAGGATGGAACACCCTATGAGGTTGTAGCTATAATTTTTCACACTTATAGGAAATGTATGACCTTGCTTCAGGGTATTGATATCATGCATAAGGCAGGTTATTGAACGGAAGGGTCTTGATATGGTTCGCCGAGACTGGAGTTTGCTATCAAAAAAATTAGGGGATTTCTGCCTTGGCCAGATATTATCTGGAGGGTATGTGGCTTTTTTCTGTTTTCATTATCTGCAGAAGCAGGCCTGGGAATGCCAGTCCTTTAAGAAGTCCTTTGTGTTGTAGTGCTGGCTTTAATTTGTGTTTCTGTTACTAACTGTGCAGGTCATGTGAAGAGGTTGTGGAATCTATCCATAGTTCTCTTGTAAAGGTAAGATCGAGAGATAAAACTTGCAAACATTGCAACACATGAGGTGTCTGTTATTGATCATTTCTCTTTTCAGTTTGAACATGGTTTTGTATTCCTTTCAGGTACAAGAGGAGATGAGGAATGGCGAAGTGGCACTGGAAAAGTATGTTATCACAAAGACCTTGACGAAACCACCAGAAGACTACCCTGATGCTAGAAACCAACCTCATGTGCAGGTCAGACATCTCTCATGTATATGGATGCAAGAAATCCATTTGTTTGCGATTTACCTCTTATCTCATCATGTGTGTCTTAATCATTTTCTAGGTGGCCCTGAGGTTGAGACAAAATGGCTATCCAGGCTGTTCTGCTGGCGATACAGTTCCTTATATTATTTGTTGTCAGCAGGTACCACTTCTTTTATCTTAGAGAACTCAATCACCCATAAATGTTAAGGCTGCATCCCCTTTGATCCCTTTGATCCATGCCTGCTAATTATTGGTTTAACAAATGTACTCCAATAAGTCGGCTACCCATGGATAACTAACCAAGAATCTAACTGCAAGAGAAAAGAAAATGAACTTTATGCTGCTGGTTGTACTCTGTTGGTGAATCACTATACTTGTCCTTCTGAGAAGTAATCAACATATTAACGGTTAATGATTCAGAAGAATGGTTACTGATGTTTTTGCTCAACACAAACTATTGCGTGTTAAGCACCAGCAAAGGATTAATTGGAAGTGATTAATGAAAAACTTGCCAATTTGCGTCATTATCTCTCTTACACTGGACAGGATTCGAGTTCTAGTTCCTCAATAGGAATAGCTCAAAGGGCTAGGCATCCTGATGAGTTGAAAAGGGACAATGGCAATTGGATGATCGACATTGACTATTACTTGTCACAGCAGGTTATGACCTTTGTCACCTAGTAAATTAATTGGACTCATAAAAAGGATTTTTATCTGCTTTACAGTACTCAAGTATATTGGCCTTTGCAGATTCACCCTGTGGTATCACGTCTATGTGCTAACATTGAAGGCACTAGCCCAGCACGTTTGGCTGACTGTCTTGGTATTGATTCATCCAAGGTGAAACTTACAACAGAAAGCATGCTTCTTATTCCCAAAATGTTTGTTTGGTTGGTTTTGAATTAACTTACATAATGCTTTTGATATTAAAGTTCCAACACAAAGCAGCTGAATCTGGCAGCAAAGATTCCTCCACTGCATTGTTATGTGCAATTGATGATGATGAAAGGTATCCAACTAAATAGAAAAGAAGTCTACCAAATTAGTATGCCATGAAAGTATCATGTAGGCTAACCTTTTACATGTTTCACTAAATAAAACACTAGGTACCATGGTTGCGAGCCTCTGCGCTTGTCATGCCCTAGTTGTTCAAGCACCTTTGACTGCCCTCCTGTATCCAGTTTGTTCTCAACTTCAAGCAATGGGAACCAGTCTGATCCACAACCAGAAACAGGACGAGATCATAACTTTTGGCACACAATGCGTTGTGCTAGATGCCCAGATGGTGTTGATTGCAGAATTTCCCCCTCCATGATGGCCAACCAGGTGAAGTGAATGCCCATCTAAAATGTTGGCAGGAAACATGTTCAACAACAATTTTCAAGCTAATAATAACTTACCCTTCTACATTGTCAGGTCAAAAGGCAAGCAGAGAATTTCATCTCCTTATACTACAGAGGCTTAATGGTGGTGAGAATTTCAGAATATTTGTTTCTGATAATCTCTTGATTTTAATATTGCTTAACTTGGGCTAAGTCCAATGTTCTCTTCAACAGTGTGATGATGAAACATGCAAGTATACAACTCGCAGTCTAAATTTACGTGTGATGAGCGATTCTGAAAGAGGAACAATCTGCCCAAATTACACTCACTGTAACGGGCATCTCAGAAGACAGGTTTGAATTACTCCCCGAGCTCATTTTTCACAGTACTATGGTGTGGGCTAATATTTACTGTTTGCTTGCCCATTGCCCATCGACAGTACAATGAGGCTGATCTATACAAGCAGCTTTCGTATTTCTGCTGCATTTTGGATCCCACCCGATGTCTTGAGAAGGTTATTTGAAGCTTTCTTTTGTTATTACGGGTTTTGTTAAATATGATATTTTGCCAATATCTCCAATTACTGCTGTTGCAGCTGCAGCTGAATCAAAATGCCTATGCACCATTTGAAAAAGAGCTCAAGGCGGTCAGGCCCATAGTCGATCTAGCAGTGTCAGTGATACAGAAAATCAGGGATCGATGTGCCTATGGATGGGTACAGCTTGAGGACCTTGCTGTCTCGGTGTGATCAGATAGTTCAGTTGAGTTCATGCTTCTGCTGGTTATCGGACAAGCAAAAATGCTTGTGGGTGGATATAACCAGAAGCAATTGCCAATCAGCGACTGCACGTTGTTCATGGCGGTATCTGTAAGATATGCTTGATTTTGTTGCAAATTGGATTTGTTTGAGTGGTCCTCATGACACCACAATTCCCAAATGTAAAAACATGCATCATTCTTGTTGTAGACTGCTTATTCCTATGTTGATAACCTTTAGAGGCTTCCAAATTTCATCATGATTTGTAATGATTCCTTAGATTTTACTTGTGTAACTTGTAATATATTGCAACTACAAGCAGATTGTGCAACTCCATTCATGATTGGAGGGACCTTGAAAAAAAAAATTAGCGAAAATTAGGAAAAAAAAAAAAAAAAAAAACATGAACGGATGAGAGCAGCAGTAGAGATAACAAGGCCCTGGATGGAGTTCCACAAACCCATTTTCTGGTTACACCTTGATATGATTACGATACAAAGAAACCTAGATTGTGAAATAGTCCCACAACCAATGAGGTCATTTCTGTATGTATATAACAAGTTCTGATGTACGTACTACAAAATCCAACTGAATGCAGGCACTCACTGGTTATGAAAATTCACACAAGTTCGCCGACTGGTGCCTCGTTGAGCCATAGATAATGGATGAAGTCATACAGTTTGGCACTCACACTCACCTACTCACATGAGAAGATTATTTAAAATAGTGTATATGAACTGTATACAACCATAGAGACAGGAATAGAATACAACCTTGTATGGTGTGGGGTTCAACCTCCTCATGTGGTCAGGCCGCATTTGATCCAATTGTTCCATGCAGTGGCCTCTTGTTTGCATGAGGGGAGGCAGTTCTTCTCTTGGTTTTTCTTCATGCAACGAAAAAAATCAGGTTCTTCAGTAGTTGCCTGAGAATTGCTTACATCCACTCAACCAAAATTTCAGGCAAAATATCCAAGATTGGTGACTAAACTTCATAACAGTCATATTGTATGCAGAAATTAAGGGGCACTTTCCATTATGTGAGCATCACCAGACAACCAAGTTCTAGGCAAGTTCTAGGCTTCATCAAATCTTAGAACTAAGTGAAGATTCTGTCAAATGCCTGAATATAATTGGAGAAGAAATTATAGCCTTTAAAACATATTTTATACTAAATTTTTGAAGCTATAGGTGAGTATAGTCCATACGTGCTTTCCCAGGCCAGTAGCATTTCAGGAGTTCTTCAACACACTGTGGTACAACATATGCTCTCTTTGACTCGGTGAATGGATGGCGGCACAGGATTCTTTCTCCTACCTTCACAATTGAATAGGCGAAAATTTATTGAACTTCCTCAAAATAATAGCCCATAATGCATTGGAGATTTCAAATCACTAAATGGAATATTTACTTCTTTTATCTTTTTTCAAGATAGTTATGCAGGATAAAATATCCAAAGAAAACACCTAGTATTTTCGAACGCATGAATTTGTTTTGAAGCTGTAGTTAGTTAAGTACCTATTATGGCATGCTTTGATTTATCAAAGAGAACTGCAAAGCCTTTCAGCTAGAAGCACAAATGGTTGTGTACCTTAGGAGGTGGTTCATCTTCCCCAGTCATAATATCTACCAAAGCATAGCCTTCTTTACCATACAGTCTGTAGCATCGTTTTTTGCATGGAATGGAGACCTAGAAAAAGGAAAATTGGTAGGTCTCACAAGTATGAAAATTAAACAGTGAATTTACCTTTATAAGTGCCATCTGACCTTTGTAACATCTTCAGAGAGTTTGATGCGAGGCTGGCTATTTATCTCCACCAGTTTGAATACACAGCCAAGAGCTGCTTGAGCATAGCAAGTGACAAGATACGTGCCAATTCCAAAGGCATCCACCTCATGTCCCTTAAAAATAATCAAACAATTATAAACTGCAGTGCAGACTACAGAGGCAAAAGGATGGTCATCCCAAAAAACTTTGGTAGTGGAACTATAGACACAGTATTTATTCAAGACTAGCCCAAGGTTCTGTTCTAGGTTTGAGTCCAAGCCACACTCAAGCAGAACTGGCACTACCCCTCACAGCCCTATCAAATGGACTCAATTGGAGACATTTATATTTGAAAACTGCGTAATATAGCTTGTCAGAAATAGTACTCTCATATGGTAAATAATTCTGTTCAGCAATCAATCCCACAAATGAGAATTCTTTGATACATCAGAGACTACAACCTACATGCCATCTTTAACTTCTTCCTTTCAAGATGTGTTAACAAATATCCAAAAGTCTTGCAACATTAAATGTCAATTTTCTAAAGTAAATAACAGAAAATACCTGCTTGTTCAAAGCATCAATAGTTTCCTCATTAAGGTCATTACTAGCGGTAATAATCATTTTTCCAAACTCGGGTACACCAAATTCCTTTTCAATTGCACAGAAAAAATTCCGAGCCTTGATAGACAAGTATGCTAGATCACCTGAGTCTAGCCTGATTCCAGTCGCTTTAAACCTGCATCAAATGAGATTATTTCTTTTTTGTACAATAGATAATATACATTCACACACAAACACACACACACACACACACACACTCTTCAAAACAGCTAAACTAAAAGATAAAACAATTTGAAGGCCCAAACTTTACCCCAAATCTCTAAGTGCCAAAGCTACTGCACAAAAGTTTGGCACTCCACTTCTCATTACCTGATAGAAGTTCATTTCAATTTTCAGCTGCATCCTAGGATTATATCATGCATGATGGTAATGGGTATCAAAACTAGCTCAGTATAAAAACTCGTAATCATTCACTTACATCATACGTGTCTACGAGTGCTAGGAAATTGTTTGGCAATGCCAGTGCATATGATATGAATGCAGCTAACTCACTTTGATTTGTTTCCCCGATAACACCATGGAATGATTTGGCACACTGAAAGCACAAGTACGCACACTTTTTAAACAAAGATGAAAGCAATCACACCTAATAGAGATAGCGAGATTGATGATGCATTTGTAGCATAAAATATTACAAACATACAACAAACCAAAATGAACATGCATAACAAAAGCTAGATAATTAAGTTTGGAGAATAATTACACGCAGGCAACAAAGAAGCTAAGTTTGCCAATTGACCAATAGAATATCATGTTGAAATCCATTAAGAAAGAATTAGAAACTACAAAGATAGTAACTGTGACAGACAGAAGGAAAAGACATTGGATGATCAATGAAACCTGAAGTTTTCCAAGCCATGCCTGGGCAAGACCAACAAAATCTTCACAACTTCTTGAGCCATCCTTACTGCATAGTACTCTGTCTACAATCTCATCTAGATGCTAAACACACAAATAAGCTGATCAGTGTATGACAGAACATCTAATAAGAAATATGTAGGATTATCAAAATTCGAAACTATGAGAACAGTAGTAAGTAAAGGGAGAGCCTTCATTGCAAAAGACAACAAAATGCAGAACCAGAACCAGAGAAACTGGTAGTTAAATCTTGAAATATCTTCTAGCCCAGGGGTAATTAAATAAATAAGGATAACTTGGAATAATGTAATCAAAATTGGGATCATATGTCTCCCCATGAAACACAGAAAGAAACCTTTAATAGATGAGCATGAAGCTGAAAGACAATAATTCAGTACTAATGTTCTTTAATTTCTTGTGTGTCATTTTTTCAGCAGTAGAAAGGGATTTATGCATAGCTTGCAGACCAGAATTAATGCTCTCGCTAATGATTGGAAGACTTCCGAACAAATTTCTATTAGCAAGCTTGTTGAATGTCAAGTAGCCAATGCGGTTTTTTTCCCCTTTATTTTCTGCACATTTTTGCATGTTTTCTCAACTGTTGTCCTATAAACACAAGATTGCAATATCCAAATATGATGCTTGAAATTTCATTGTGTGAGCAATATATATAGAGAGAAGAAAAGATGTAGATAATGTGTAAATAACAACAGCTCTAACAAACTAGAAGACTTCATTAAAGGCAGGATTCACAGTTGAAACAAAAATGGCATGATGTGTGGAGTATAGAAAATCTCACCAACCATGAATGAGCTAACAAAGGCATGTGAATGTGTTCCACGAAGTGGAATGCCGAACAATCTCCCGGCAGCAACATTGCTATTACCATGAGAATAAAAATGGTAAAAAATAAAGGTTAGTTACTTCATAAAGCCAGAAAAATCAATACCTAAATTCATTTAAGGAAATGAAAACCCTGGCAGTTTGAAAGGCAACTTAACAAAGGAATGATGAATACCCATGTCAGTTCTAAAGCACAAAACCAAAACAAGAATCAAATTGGAAGACTACATAATTTTCAATTTTCATCCTGACTCACCTTGTGGCATCAAATCCTCCCATATAACAATATCTTGAAGCACTTATTCCACCATCAGGACCCTACAAATCAGATGCAATAGCCATTTGCATTTGAAGATTCTAGTAACATTATGATAGTAGCCATTGAACCAAAATGGTAGAAAGGAAAGTACTTGTGCTCTTCGAAGTCCAAACTCAAGAAGAGTTCTTGTTTTCCCTGCAACAAATCGATGCCTTGCAGCATTTGTAGTGGCTAAAGAGGCATAGTTGACAAGATTTATAAATGGAGTTTCAAGGAGTTGAACCACCTGGAAATGAAAAGCATAACAATACATCAAAGACAATTTTTCAGGTTCTGATGTCTCAAACATACAGAAGAGACAACTACCAAGACTAATTTTGATAAGCATCAGAATAACCCCAAGAAAATGATTGTACTCACAGCAATTGGCCCTTCAATTCTCATTAATGGAACCTTGGGAAAGACAACAGAACCTTCTGAAATGGCATAAACTTCAACATCAGAGCAATTGATCTCTGTGAGGTAGTCAAAGAACCCATCCTAAAGAACATATCTGAAATTATAATTGGAACAATAGAATTCGCAAAAAATCACACATAGACAACATTGCAACATACACTTGCAGATACACTATGCTAGCAGCCATTCAAAGATCAATGGATTGATATATCAATGTTCTGTGCAAGGAATCAACTTTTTTTCTGAACAAGTGTAAAAAATTCAGCTTTTGCATCAATAAATGCGTAAGACACACATCTGCTACAGTATTGGGCTAAAGGTACTTGTAAAGATTATGTCATAATCCTCAACAAAATCAATTGCTTTAAACTTTTGTGTGAGAAATTGATATCAACCAGAAACATAAAAAAACTTTAGTCATTTGAGTCAAACTCAGATAAACCAACAGGTACATGATATCAGAATCTTAGCTCGATGCCCATTGTTTACCTCACACATAGGCATCACCGAGCGCAAAAAGGAGATCTCCTCATCCTTAAACTTGAAATTTGCAATAAATCGTATGCATTCCTCGAGACCACCAAAAACAGTGTATTCACCTCCAAAAGGGTTCCTTCGAAAGAAAAGATCAAACCTGATACATAACCAGAACAGAAATCAGAAAAGGAAACTATAGCTCCCAGGATAAAATCCAAGCTTCATGAATATGCAACTTTCAGCTGAAGTGTAGGAAATGCCAGTTGCAATATTTGGTCACGAAAACTTCAACAGAAATCCGATCCAATTATGCAAGCACACTACAAAAACGGCAATGAATTAGATGAAAGAAACTCACACAGAGCGGTCGAGATGCTTTCCGGCCTTCCAGTAAGCGTAGGCCATGGTGAACTGGTAGAGGTCGGTAAGCAGCGGGTTCACCAGCGGGTTCGTCGGCCCCCCGAGCATCTCCCCTGCTCCATCCCCCACCGATCCATTCAACTCCTTCACGGCCGCCGCCGCCTCCGCCATGGAGCCCGATCTTCCCAAGCTCGGTCCCTGTGATTTCTAGGGATTCGAGGACGGAGTGGACGAAGAGAAAGAGGAAGTGACGGGGTGGTGCGCGCGAGCGAACGAACGGTTGGGATCGGGAAAAGCAAGAACCGTTGCAGCGAGCGAAGGGGCACACATTTCCCCTCCGGATCGGTCCTTATGCGCTTTGAGATGTGTAACCATTTCGGATGGGCGCTTTCACGGCTCCGATCGATTGCCCTGAGATGGCTCGGGCTGTGCATCGGGATCAGCGTAAACTCATCGGGTGGCCAGGATATTCTTTCACCTATCTCGAGATTCGTTCCAATAAATATTGATCACGTGCATATCGCGTGTGGATTGTTGGAAAGGTTAATGGCGTCATTCGTGCTGGGCGGGCCGCCGGACCTCCAGCTCTGATTTGACTAAAACACCATCATTGTTGAAGACTGGATGGGGGCAGTTTCGGTAATTTAATGTACATGTTTCGTTATTGAATCGGATTTAGGCGGCTATGACCAACCCTAATCGTGTTCTTGAAAAAGAATACCAGTCAAGGATTAAAGTGAAGCAGAAAAGGCGCAAAAGGAGAACCATTATGTTCGATGTGCTTGCTGTAAAAAAATAGAAACGTGTCATTTTTGGTGGAGTAATCTCCAAAAAACAAAAAAAAAATAAAAATGAATCATTTTCCTAATAAAATAAAATATGTATTCTTTTTCAAAAAAGTTTACAAGTTGAGCTTCAACAGTGGTAGTATTGAGCGGTATGAATTTTCTTTAGCAAACTGGATTTTTGTCATTAATAAATCTTATCATAGAACAAAGAATAAAAGATTTGAACGATATCAATTTTCAAAATCTCTGTAATGACAAAATTAAAAAAAAAATATAAAATTTAAATTGAGTCTACACCAAACACAAGAATTAAGATATAATTTTTAAAAAATATTTATCTACGACTCTCAATATTTACTTTATTTATCAAAAACTCCTAGCAATTTCAATACTTATGTACATCTTTTTTCTCAAATTTATTTTTTACAATCCCGAATCGTTATTTAATCAAATTTTTCTCAAAAAAATTCACTTTTATCTTCTGTAATTTTATAACTAAGTTCTTCGAAATTCTTAATTTCTCACCATCTACTCTTTTCATCAAATGTTTACAAATAAACTTTCAATTAAATTTTTAATTATAATTTACATATTTATATATTTATAAATAGATCTCTCAAATATTTTTATTTATAAATAAGTCCAAATTGTATCATATTTTTAATAAAATTTTACATAAAGGTTTTAAAACTTAAAATTTAAAATGACAACTTTAATATTTATACAGTTACAAATAGACCCCTTGA
>RXID01022131.1:0-13511 GCA_005019695.1 Trichopus zeylanicus subsp. travancoricus
AATAGTAATAGTAGTAGTAATAGTAGTAGTAATAGTAGTAGGATCAACAATAGTAGCAGCAGCAGTCGCAGTAGTAGCAGTAGTAGTAGTACCGATAATAACTGTAGTCATAGTACCAAGAGTACTACTTGAGGTAGTAGTCGTAGTAGCAGTATCAAAATTAGTAGTAGTTGTAGTAGTGGTAGCAACAGTTACAGTGGTGGAAGTAGTAGCAGTAGCAGTCATAGTAGTAGTTATAGTAGTAGCGGGAGCTGTTGTAGGAAAAGTAGTAGTGGAAGTAGTAGCCGTAATAGTAGCTATTACTGTAGTTGTAGCAGTAGTAGTATCAGCAGTAGCAGTAGTAGCAAAAGTAGTAGCAGTAGCAATAGTAGAAGTAGCAGTCGCAGTGGTAGTGGCCGAAGGAGTAGTAGCAGTAGTACTAGATGTAGTAGTAGTAATAGTAGTAGTAGTAGCAGCAGTAGCAATAGTAGTCATAGCAGTAGCAGTAGTAGTAGTTGTTGTTGTTGTAGTAACAGTAGTAGTAGTAGTAGTATGAGAAGTAGTAGTAGCAGCAGTAGCAATAGTAGTAGTAGTAGTGGCAATAGCAGTAGTAGTAGTAGTAGTAACAGCAGTTGCAGTAGTAGTAGTCGTAGCTATAGTAGTTGTAGAAGTAGTAGAAGTAGTAACTGTGGTAGTTGTAGCAGTAGTTGTAGCAGCTATAACAGTAATAGCAATAGCAGCAATAGCAGTTGTAGTAGTAGTAGTAGTAGTAGTTGTTGTTGTTGTAGTAGTAGTAGTAGTTGTTGTTGTTGTTGTTGTAGTAGTAGTAGTAGCTATAGTAGCAGTCGTAGCAGTCATAGCATTAGTAGCAATAGTTTCCATAACAGCAGTAGTAGCCACAATAGCATTTGTAGCAATAATAGCTGTTATAGTGGTGGTATTTGTAGTAGTAGTAATAGTAGTAGAAGTGGTAGCAGGAGTTGTGGCAGTAGCAGGAGTCGCAGTAGTCCCAGTAGTAGGAATAGTAGTATTAGTAGTCGTTGTAGTAGTAGTAGTAGCAGCAGTTGTAGAAATAATAGTAGTAGTGGTACTAGTAGTAGTAGTAGGAATAGCAGTAGCTATAGAGCAATAGTAGGAGATGGAGTAGTAGTTGTTGTAGCAGTAGTAGTATTAGTAGTATTTGTAGTCGTAGCAGTAGTAGCAGCAGTAGTGGTGGAAATAGTAGTAGCTGTTATTATTGTTGTAGCAGTAGCAATTGTAGTAGTAGGAGTAGCATTAGCAGCTCTAGTCGCAATAGTAGTCATAGCTCTTGTTGTAGTAGTAACATAATTAGTTGTAGCAATAGTAGCATATGTAGCAACAGAAGCTGTTGTCGTAGTTGTCACTATTGCAATAGTACCCGTAGCAATAATAGTAGTAGTAATAGTAGTAGTAGTAGCAGCAGCACCCGTAGTAGTAGTAGTTATTGTAATATTAAGAGTAGTAGTAGCAGTAGTACAAGTAATAGTAGTATTTGTAGTAGTTGTAGCAGTTGTAGTAGTAATAATAGTAATAGTAGCAGTAGTAAGTTGTAGTAATAGATGAAATAATAGTAGTAGTAGCAGTTGTAGTAGTAATAGTAGTAGTACTAGTAGTTATAGTTGTAGTATCAGTAGTCGTAGCAGTATCGGTAGTAGTAGTAGTCCTAGAAGAGGAAGTAGTAGTAGTAGTAGTAGTAGTAGTAGTAGTAGTAGTAGTAGTTGAAGCAGTAGTAACTGTAGTACTAGTAGTAGCAGTTGTAGTAGTGTCAATAGTAGCGAAAACAATAGTAGTTGGAGTAGTCGGAGTTGCAGTAGTGGCAATAGTGGCAGTATTAGTAGTAATAGCAGTAGCTGTAGTAGTAGTTGTTGTTGTTGTAGTCGTAGAAGCAGCAGCAGCAGTAGTAGCAGCAGCAGCAGTAGTAGTAGCAACAATAGTAGGAGTAGTACTAGCAGTAGTAGTAGCAGCAGTAGAAGCGGTAGTATTAGTAGTTGGAGGAGCAGTAGGAGTGGTAGGAGTAGTAGTTATGGGAGTATCAGTAATAGTAGTAGTAGTTGGAGTAGCAGTAATTGTAGTAGTAGGAGTTGCTATAGTGGTAGTAGTAGGAGTAGCGGAGTAGGAGCTGTAGTAATAGTATGAGACATAGGCGTAGTTGTTATTGTAGGAGAAGTGACAATAGTAGTAGTAGTCCTTGTAAAAGTTGTAGTCATAGTAGTTGTTGTAAAAGTAGTTGTAGTATTTGTAGCTGTAGTTGTAGTAATAGTAGAAGCATTAGTGGAAGAGTAGTAGTAATAGCTGTAGTAGCAATAGCAATATTAGCTGTAGTGGTAGTAATAGTATTAGAAGTAGCAGCAATCACAGTAGTAGTAGTAACAGCAGTAGTAGTAGTAGAAGTAGTAGAAAGAGTAGCATTGTGGTAGCAGTAGTAGCAGTAGCATTAGTAGTAGTAATAGGAAATGTAGTAGTAGTATTAGTAGAAACAACAACAAAAGCAGCATATGTAGTAGTTATAGTCTGAGCAGCAACAATAAAAATAGAATTTGTAGTAGTGGTTATAGGAGTAGTTGTAGTAATAGTAGCCGCAATAGTAGCAATAGTAGTCGTAGTAGTAGTAGCAGCAGCGTACTAGTAGTTGTACTAGTAGTAGTTCTAGCGGCAGTAGTTGTAGTCAATGTAATTGTAGTAGTAGTAGTTGGAGGAGCAAGAGTAGTAGTCGAAGTAATTGTTATAGTAATAGTAGTAGATGCAGCAGCAGTAGTAATGTAGTAGTAGTACTAGTAGTAGCAGTGATAGCT
The DNA here is from genome assembly GCA_005019695.1 of Trichopus zeylanicus subsp. travancoricus. Taxonomy (NCBI): domain Eukaryota; kingdom Viridiplantae; phylum Streptophyta; class Magnoliopsida; order Dioscoreales; family Dioscoreaceae; genus Trichopus; species Trichopus zeylanicus. The sequence continues at coordinate 2,793 of RXID01022131.1, forward strand.
GGTGTAATAGTTATAGTAGTAGTAGTTGTAATTGTAGTTGTAGTTGTAGTAGTAGTAACAGTAATAGTAGTTGTTGTAGTAGGGGTTGTAGCAGTAGTACTTATAGTAGTAGTAGTAATAGTAATAGTAGTAGTAGAAGAAGTAGAAGGAGTGGTAGAAGTAGTAGTAGTAGTAGTACGAGTTTTAGGACTAGTAGTAGCAGCAGCAGCAGCAGTAGTAGTAGCAGCAGCAGTAGTAGAAGCAATAGTAGTAGTATTAGAAATAGTAGTGGGAGTCTCAATGCAGTAGTCTTCATACTTATAGGAGCTGAAGCTGTAGTAGTAGTAGTTGTTGTAGTAGTTGCAGAAGAAGTTGTAGTAGTAGTAGTAGCAGGAGTACTAGTAGTAATAGTAGCAGCAGTAGTAGTAGTAGTAATAGTAGTAGTAGTAGTAGTAGTAGTAGTAGTAGTAGTAGTAGTTTCTATAGTAGGAGTAAGAGTAGTAATAGTTGGAATAGCAGCAGTAGCAACAGTAGGAGTACTAGTAGTAGTTGTTGTTGTTGCTATTGTCGTAGAAGAACAAGTAGTCGTAGTAGTAGTAGTTGTTGTAGTAGGAGTAGGAGTATCAGGAGCAGCATCGGCAACAGTAGCAGCAATACAATTAGTAGTAGTAGGAGTAGTTGTAGCAGCAGTAGTAGTAAGAGCAGTAGTAGTAGCAGCAATAGTAGCAATAGTAGTAGTAGCAGTAGTAGTAGTAGTAGTAGTAGTAGTAGTCGGACTAGCAGCATTAGTAGGAGTAGTAGTGGTCATAATAGTAATTGTAGTAGCAATAGTAGTAGGACCTGTAGTCATAGTATTAGAAGTAGTAGTAGTAGTAGTAGTAGTAGTAGTAGTATCAGTAGTAGTCGTATGTGTGTTTGGAGTAGTAGTAGTAGTAGCCATAGTAGTACTTGTAGTAATAGTAGCAGTAGTAGCAATACTAGAAGTGGTAGGGGGAGTTGTTGTAGTAGTAGTCATCGTAGTAGTGGTAGTAGAAGTAGTCGTAGTCATAGTACTTGTAGAAGAAGTGGTGGTGGTTGTAGTAGTAGTAGGAGGAGGAGTAGCAGTAGTAGCAGCAACAAGAATACATGTAGTAGTAGTTGTTGTTGTTGTTGTTGTCTTAGTAATGGTAAGAATAGCCGTAAGAGTTGAAATAGGTGTAGCAGTAGTAGTCACAGTAGTACTAGTAATAATTGTAGTAGGAGTAGAAGTAGTAGTCGTTGTAGTAGTAGTAACAGCAATAGTTTTAGTAGTTGTAGTAGTAGATGTAGTAGTTGTAGTTGGTAGTAGTAGATGTAGTTGTAGGGTACCAGCATTAGAAGGAACAATCTTAGTTGTAATAGTAGTTATAGTAGTAGTACTCATAGTAATATTATTAGAAGTATTATAAGCAGTAGTAGCAGCAGAGAAATAGCAGCAGCCGGAGTATGAGTAGTAGTAGTAGGGGTAGTAGTTGCAGTAGGAGCAGCAAAAGGAGTAGCAGTAGCAGTAGGGGTAGTAGTTGGTGTAGTAGTAGTTGGAGTAATAGTTGTAGTAGTAGTAGTTGTTGTAGTAGTAGTTGTTGTTGTTGTAGTATTAGTAGCAGTAGTAGCAATAGTAGTAGGTGTAGTGGTTGTAGAAGTAGTAGTATTTATAGTGGTAGTAGTTGCAACAGTAGTAGGAGTAGTAATGGTAGTAGTAGTAGTAGTAATAGTAGTAGTATTAGTAGTTGCTTTAGTTGTTATAGTAGTAGTTTAAGCTGTGGTAGAAGTAGTAGTAGTTGTTGTTGTAGTAGCATTAGCAGTAGTAGGAGTGTTAGGAGGAGTAGTAGCAATAGAAGTAGTAGTATTAGTTGTAGCAATAGTAGTAGTATTAGATGTTATAGTAGGAGTTGTAGCAGAAGTAGTCATAGTAGTTGTAGCAACAGAAGTGGTGGTGGTAGTAGTATTATTAGTTGTAGAAGAAGTAATAGTAGTAATAGCAGTAGTAATAGTAGTGGTAGTTGGAGTAGTAGCAACAGCTGGAGTACTATTACCAGTAGTGGTTGTTGTAGTAGTAGTAATTTCAGTAGCAATAGCAGTATTGGTAGTGGTAGTAGTAGTAGTAATAGTACTAATAGCAGCAGCAGTAGTAGTAGAAGTAGAAGTAGTAGTAGTAGTAGTAGTAGTAGTAGTAGTAGTAGTAGTAGTAGTAGTAGTAGTAGTAGTAGTAGTAGCAGCAGTAGTGGTGGTGGTGCTAGTAGTAGTAGGAGGAGGAGGACGAGGAGGAGTAGTTCCAATATGTGTAGGAGAAGGAGTAGTAGTATTTGTAGTAGTAGGAGAAGGAGGAGTAGGAGTAGCGGTAGTAGAATTAATAGTTGTAGCCATAGTTGTAGTAGTAGTAGTCGTGATAGTTGTAGTGGTGGTGGTGGTAGTAGTAGTAGTAGTAATAGAAGCAATATTGGTAGCAGTGTTAGTAATAGTATAAGTAGTACTAGTAGTCATAGTAGCAACAGTAGCAGTAGTAGTAGCAGCAGTAGTAGTAGTAGTAGTAGTAGTAGTAGTAGTAGTAGTAGTAGTAGTAGTAATCATAGTAGTAGTAGATGTAGTTGTTGTAGTTGTAATATTAGCGATATCAGTCGTATTTGTAGTAGTAGTAGTAGTAGTAGTAGTAGCGATAGTAGTATTTGTAACAGTAGTAGTTATTGAAGTTATTGTCATTGTTGCAGTAGTAGTAGTAGTTGAAGGAGGAGTAGCAGTAGTAGTGGTAGAAGTCATAGTTGAAGTAATAGTAGGAATAGTTGTAGTAGTAGTAGTTGTTGTTGAAGCAGTAGGAGTAGCAACTACAATAGCAGTCGTAGTATTAGTTCTAATAAGAGTAGTGTTCGTAGTTGTAGCAGAAGTAGATGTAGTAGTAGTAGTAGTAGTAGTTGTTGTTGTTGTTGTTGTTGTTGTTGTTGTAGTAGTAGTAGTAGTTGTAGTAGTAGTACTATTAGTAGTAGTAGTAGTAGTAGTAGTAGTAGTAGTAGTAGTAGTAGTAGTAGTAGTAGTAGTAGTAGTTGTTGTTGTTGTTGTTGTTGTTGTTGTTGTTGTAGTAGCAGTAGTAGCAGTAGCAGTAGTACTAATGGCAGCAGCAGTACCACTAGTAGTAGTAGTAATTGTAGCAACAGGAGTAGTAGTTGTAATAGTTGTAGTAGTAGTTGTTGTTGTTGTAGGAGCAGTAGTAGTAATCTTAGTAGTTGTAGTCGTACTAGTAGTAGTACTAATAGGAGTAGGAGTAGTAGTAGTAGTCGTAGTAGTGGCAACCATAGCAGCAGTAATAGTGGTAGTAATAGAAGTAGTAGATGTAGTTGTTGTAGTAGTTGTTGTTTTTGTAGTGGTAGAAGTAGCAGTAGAAGAAGTTTGGTATCATTAGTAGTAGTAGTGGTAGTAGAAGTAATAGCAACCGAAGTAGAAATAGCAGTAGCAGAAGTCATAGCAGCCATAGTAGAAACAGTTGACGTTGTAGAAGTAGTACTGGTAAGCGTAGAAGTTGTAGTAGTAGTAGTAGTAGAAGTTGTTGTAGCAGTACTAGTATTAGCAGCCGCAGTAGTTATAGTAGTAGTAGTGGAGCACTAGTAGTAGTAGTAGTAGTAGTAGCAGTAGTGGAGCAATAGTAGAAGTAGTAATAACAGTTTTGGCAGATGTAGTAGTAGTAGTAGCGGCAGTAGCAATAGTCGTAGTAGTAGTGGTAGTAGTAGCAGTAGTAGTGATAGTTGCAGTAGTAGTAGCAGTAGAAGTAGTTGCAGCAGTTGTAGTAGGAGCGATATTGGCGGTAGTAGCAGTAGTAGCAGAGTAGCAGTTTTAGAAGCAGTAGTGTCGATGTTTGAAGTAGTAGTAGTGGTAGTAGCAGCAATTGTAGTAGTAGGAGAAGTAGTAGTAGTAGTATTAACAATAGTAGTAGCAACGATAATAGCAGATGTAGTAGTAATAGTAGTAGTAGTAGTAGAAGTAGAAGCCATAGTAATAGTAGTAATAGTTGTAGCAGTAGTAGTAGAAGTAATAGCAGTAGTAGCAGTAGTTGCAATAGTACCAATAGTAGTAATACTAATAGTAGTAGCAGATGTTGCAATAGTAGTAGTAGCAGCAGTTGGAGTAATCGTGCCATTCGTAGTAGCAATAGTAGTTGTTATTGTCAAAGTTCCAGAAGTATTAGTGGGAGAAGTAGTAGCAGTTGTTATAGTAGGAGAAGTAGTAGTCGCAGTAGTAGCCATAGCTCTAGTAGAAGTTGTTATAATCGTAGCATTAGTAGTAGTAGTAACATTAATAGTGGCAGTAGTAGTCGCACTAGTAGTAGTAGTAGTAGTAGTAGTAAAATTAGTAGTAGATAATAGTAGTAGCAGTTGTAGCAGTAGTAACTGTAATAGTAGTAGTAGTGCTAGTAGTTGTAGTAGTAGTCGTAGTAGTAGTAGTAGTAGTAGTAGTAGTAGTAGTAGTAGTAGTAGTAGTAGTAGTGTTAGCAGCAGCAGCAGCAGCAGCAGTAGTAGTTGTAGTAGTGTTAGTTGCAGTAATAGTAGTAGTAGTAGGAGCAGTAGTAACATGAGTAGCAGCAGTAGTTGTTGTTGTTGTAGTAGCCGCAGTAGTAGTAGTAGTACTAGCAGCTATAGTAGTAGTAGAAGTCGTAGCAGTAGCAGCAGCAGCAGTAGCAACAGTAGTTGTTGTAGTAGTAGTAGTATTAGTAGTGGGGTTAGTAGTACCAGTAGTAGTTGGAGTAGTTACAGCAACAACAGCAGACGTGCTTGTACTTCTACCAGTAGCAGTCGTAGTTGTAGTAGTGGTAGTGTTAGTCGTAGTAGTAGTACTAGTAGTAGTAGTAGTAGTACTAGGACTATAGCAGTAGTAGCAATGTAGCAGTTGTAGCAGTACTAGAAGCAGAAATAGTAAGAGCAATAGTAGCAGCAGTAGTAGTGTTAGCAGTAGTAGTAGCGAAAGTAGCAACAACAATAGCAACATTAGCGGCGGTAGCAGTCACAGTAGTAGTTGTTGTAGTTGTGTTAGAAACAACTGTAGCTACAGTAGTAGTAATAGTTGCATTATTATTAGTACTAGTAGTAGTAGTAGTATTAGTAGTAGGAGTAGTAGTAGTAGTAGCTGTTGTTGTTGTTGTTGTTATTGTAGCAGTAGTAGGAGGAGTTGGAGTAGTTGTAGTTGGAGTAGTAGTAGTAGGAGTAGTGGTAGTATTAGCAGTAGCAGTAGCAAAAGTATTTGTAGTAGTTGAAGTAATAGCACTAGAAGTAGTAGTTGTTGTTGTTGTAGCACAAGTAGTAGTACTACTAGTAATAGTTGTAGTCAAACATGTAGTAGCGGTAGTTGTAGCAACAGCTCTAGTAGCAGTAGCTGTAGTTGTCGTAGTAGTAGTAAGAGAAGTAATAGTAGTACCAATAGTTATAGTATTATCCGTAGCAGTAGCAATAGTTGTAGCAGTAGCAGAAGGAACTGTAGTAGTGGGCTTAATAACGGTAGCAATAGTAGTAGTAGTAGAAGTAATAGTAGTAGGAGTAGCAGTAGCAGTACTAGTAGTGGTAATAGTAGTAGTAGTAGTAGTAGTAGTAGTAGTAGTAGTAGTAGTGGTACCAGTCGTAGCAGTAGTAGTAGCAATTGAAGCGTTAGTAGCAGCTGAAGTAGTAGTAGCAAGAGAAGCAATATCTGTCGTGGTCATATTGGTATTAGTATCAGTACTACTAGTAGTAGTAGTAGAAGAAGTAGTAGGAGTAGTAGCTATAGTAGTAGCTATAGCAAGATTGTAATAGCAGTAGTTGTCACAGTAGTAGTTGTAGTAGTAGCAACAACAGCAATAGTAGTTGTAGTAGTAGTGGCGGTAGCAGAAGCAGTAGTCGTTACAATAGTAGTTAGAGTAGTAGTAGTAGAAGTGGTAACAGTAGTAGTAGTGGTTGTAGCCATAGTAGTAGCAGTAGTAGTAGTAGCAAAACTACTACCCATAGTTCTAGTAGTGGTATTAGTAGAAGCAGTAGCAGTAGTAGTGGCACAAGTAGTAGTTGTAGTAGTAGTATTAGTAGTCGTAATAGAAGTAGCAGTACTATTTGTTGTAGTAGTAGTGGTAGTAGTTGTAGTAGTTGTAGTAGTAGTGGTAGTAGTAGGAGTAGCAGCAATAGTAGTAGTCGTGGTAGCAATAGTAGTAGTAGTAGTAGCAATAGTAGTTCTACTAGCGATAGTAGTAGTAGTAGTAGTAGTAGTAGTAGTAGTAGTAGTAGTAGTAGTAGTAGTAGTAGTAGTAGTAGTAGTAGTAGTAGTAGTAGTAGTAGTAGTAGTTGCAGTAGTAGTACTATAGTAGTAGTAGTTGTTGTATAGTACTAGTAGTAGTAGTAGTTATAGTAGTTGTAGTACTAGAGTACTAGTAGTAGTAGTAGTGGTAGTAGTAGTTGTTGTTGTTGTTGTAGTAGTAGTAGTAGTAGTTATAGTAGTAGTAGTAGTTGTTGTAGTAGTAGTAGTAACAGCAACAATAGTAGTAATGGTAGTAGTAGTAGTAGTAGTAGTAGCAGTATTAGTTCTACTAGTGATAGTAGTAGTTGTAGTAGTAGTAGTTGCAGTAGTAGTAGTAGTATAGTAGTAGTAGTTGTTGTAGAGTAGTAATAGTTGTAGTTGTTATTTTTCTTGTTGTTGTTCTTGTTGTTATTGTAGTAATCGTAGTAGTATTAGGAGTACTAGTCGTAGTAGTAGTAGCAGTAGGAGTGGTAAAAGTAGTAGTGGTAGTAGTAGCCATAGTAGTAGCAGTAGAGTGATAGTAGTAGTAGTAGTAGTAGTAGTAGTAGCAATAGCAGTAGTTATTGTTGTTGTTGTTGTAGTAGTAGTCGTAGTGGTAGTACTAGTAGGAGTAGTAGTAGTAGTAGAAGGTGTAGTAGTAGTATTAGTAGTACTAGAAGCAGCTATAGTAGTAGCAGCAGCAGTTGGAATACTCATAGTAGGAGTAGTAGCAGCAACAGTAGTTGCTTAGGAGCAACAGTTGTGGCAGCCATAGCAACAGTAGTAGTAGTAGCAGTAGTAGTAGTAGAAAGTGTTGCAATAGTAGTAGTAGTAGAAGTTGCGGTAATTGTAGTAGAAGTAGTAGTAGTGGTGTTCATAATAGCAGTAGTAGAAGTGGTTAGTAGTAGAAGTTATATTATTAGAAGTAGTAGGAGTAGTAGTTGTTGTATTAGAATAAGTATAGTAATGCTGGTAGGTGTTGTAGTTGTATTAACAGAAGTAGTAGTAGTAGTAGAAGTAGTAGGAGTAGTAATAATAGTACAAGTTGTAGTAATAGTAGTAGTACTAGTAGGTGTACTAGCAGTAGTTGTAGTAGTTGTAGTGGTAATAGTAAAAGTATTAGGAGTAGTATTAGTTGTAATAGTTGTAGTAGTATTAGTAATAGGAGTATAGTAGTAGCAGTTGTTGTAGTAGTAGTAGCGGTAGTTGTAGCAGTAGTAATTGTAGTAGTAGGAGTAGGAGTACTAGCAATTGGAGTAGTTGTAGTAGTAGTTGTTGTAGTAGCAGGAGTAGGAGTAGTAGTAGCTATTGTAGTAGTTGTACCGGTAGTAGTTCTAGTACAATTAGTGGTCATAGTAGTAATAGGTGTAGTGGGGGTAGCAGTAGTGGTGGTTGTAGTAGTGGTAGTAGTAGTACTTGTTGTTGTAGAAGTAGTAGGGCTTATGGTAGTAGTGGAAGTAGTGGTTGGAGTATTAGTGGAAGTAGTAGTTGTACTTGTAGTAGTAATAGTCAAATTAGTAGTAGTAGTAGTAGTAGTAGTAGTCGTATTATTACTAGTACTTGTATTAATGGTTGTACTAGTAGTAGTAGTAACAAGAATAGTAGTAGTAGTAGTACTAGTTGCAGTAGTAGTAGTAGTAGTAGTCGTAGTTGTAGTAGTCGGAGTAGCAGCAACAGCAGCAATAGTTGTAGTAGTAGCAGAAGTAGTAGTGGTAGTAGTAGTAATAGTCATCATAGTAGTAGCAGCAGGAGTTGTAGTAGTAGTTGTTGTAGTGGTAGTTGCTATAGTAGTAGTTGTAGTAGTTGTAGTAGTAGAAATAGTAGTAGTAGTTGTTGTAGTGGTGGTGGTAGCAGCAGTAGTAGTATGAATTGTAGTAGTAGCAGTAGGAGTAGGAGTAGCAACAACAGCATCATCAGTAGTACAAGTAGTAGTTGTAGGAGTAGTAGGAGCTGTTGGGGGAGGACTCATATTAGTTGTAGTAGTTATAGTAGTACAAGTACGAGTAGTAGTAGTAGCAGCAGCAGCAGCAGTAGCAGTAGTAGTAGTAGTAGTAATAGTAGTAGTAGTAGTAGTTGTTGTTGTTGTAGTTGTTAGTGGTAGTGGTAGTGGTAGGAGTAGTTGTAACAATAGAAGTAGTAGGTGTAGTAGTAGTTATAGTTGTAGTAGATATAGTAGTAGTAGAAGTAGTACTAATAGTGGTCGGAGTAGTAATAGTAATAATAATAGTAAAAGTAGTGGCAGTAGTGGTAGTAGTAGCAGTAGTAGTTGTAGTACAATGAATAGTAGTAGGAGTAGTGTTGGAGTAGTTTTTGTAGTAGTAGTTAGAGTAATAGCAGAAGTACAAGAAGTAGTAGTAGTAGTCCTAAAAGTAGTAATAGCAGTAGTAGTAATAGTAGTAGTAGTTCTCATAGGTGTAGCAGTAGGCGAAGTATCAGTAGTAGTAGTAATATTACAAATAGTAGGAGTAGTAGTGGTAGTTGAAGTAGTAGAAGTGGTGGTAGTAGTAGTCATTGTAGTAGAAGTAGGAGCAAGAGTAGTAGTAGTGGTACTAGTAGTAATAGTAGCAGTAGTAGTTGTAATAGTAGTAGTAATAGTAGTAGTAGCAGCAGTAGTTGTTGTTGTTGTTGTTGTAGTAGTAGTAGTAGTAGACGGATGAGTACAAGTATTAGGAGTAGTTGTTATTGTTGTTGTTGTTGTAGTTGTAGTAGTAGTAGTAGTAGTAGTAGTAGTAGTAGTAACAGTAGTAGTAGTAGTAGTAGAAGTACTAGTAGTAAAAGTATAAGTAGTAGTAGTAGTAGTACTACTAGTAGTTGTAGTAGTAGTAGTAGTAGTAGTAGTAGTAGCAGTAGTAATAGAAGTAGTAGTAGCAGCAGCAGTCAAAGTAGTAGTAGTACTAGACATAGAAGGAGTAGTACTAGTATCAGTAATAGTCATAGTAGTAGTAGTAGTCGTGGAAGTAGTAGTGGTACAAGTAGTGGTTGTTGTAGTAGGAGTAGCAGTAGCAACAACATTAATAGTAGTAGTAGTAGAATTAGTAGTGGTTATAGTAGCAAGAGTAGTTGAAGTAGTAGTTGTTGTTGTAGTAGTAGTAGTAGTTGTAGTAATAGTAGTAGTTCTTGTTGTTGTTTTAGGAGGTGTAGTAGTAGTAGTAGTAGTAGTAGTAGTAGTAGCAGCAATTTTAGTGGTCAAAGTATTAAGAGTGGAAGTACTAGTAGTAGTAGTAGCGGTACTAGTAGCAGTAGCAGTAGCAGTAGTAGTAGTTGTCATATTAGTAGTAGTAGTTGTTGTTGTACTGGCAGTTGTACTAGCAGTTGTAGTAGTTATTGCTGGAGTAGGTGTTGGAGTAGGAGTCGTGGTAGTTGTTGTTGTAGTAGTAGTAGTAGTAGTAGGAAGAGCAACATTTGTAGTAGTAATAGTCGCAGCAAATATTGGATTATGAGTAGTAGCAGTAGTACAAGTAGGTGAAGTAGTAGTAGTACTACCTGTAGCAGTAGTAGTAGTAGTAGCAGTAGAGCTAGCAGTAGCAACAATAGTAGCAGTACTTGTAGTTACATCAATAGTTGTAACAGTAGCAGCAGTAATAGTAGGAGTAGCAGTAGTAGTAGAAGTAGAAGTTGTAGTAGTTGTAGTAGTAATAGTTGTTGTCGTAATAGTTGCAGTAAACGTAGTAGTAATAGTAATAGTAGTTATAGTAGTAGCAATATTAGATGGAGTAGGAGGAGTAGTAGTAGTATTGGTAGAAGTTGTAGCAGTAGTAGTGGTAGTTGTATTAGTGGTGTAGTAGCAGTAGTAGTTGTAGTAGTAGTAGTAGTAGTAATAGTAAAAGTATTGGAGTTGTAGTAGTAGTAGCGGTCGTAGTAGTAGCAGTAGTAGTAGTAGTAGTAGTAGTATTAAGAGAATTAGTAGTAGTAGTAGTAGTACAAATAGTTGTAGCTGTTATAGTAGTAGTAGTAGTAGTAGTAGTAGTAGTAGTAGTAGTAGTAGTGGTAGCAGTTGTAGTAGTTAGCAGTGGGAGTAGTAGTAGAAGTCATAAAAGTAGTAGTAGTTGTAGTAGAAGTAGGGGTTGTAGTAGTTGTAGTAGTCATAGTTTTAGTGGGAGTAGGTGGAGTAGTAGTTGTAGTAGTAGTAGCAATAGTAGTCGTTGTAGTAATAGTAGTAGTGTTAGGGGTGGTAGTTGTAATAGCAGCAGAAGCAGCAGCAGCAGTAGTAGTAGGAGTATACGTAGTAGTAGTAGTAGTTATAGTACTAGTAGTAGTAGTAGAAGTAGTAGTAGTAGTAATAGTAGTAGTAGTAGTAGAGGTAGTAGTAGTATTAGAAGTGGTAGCAGTTGCAGTAGCAATAACAATAGTAGCGGAATTAGTAGTAGTAGTAGTAGTAGTAGTAGTAGTAGTAGTAGTTGTTGTAGTAGTAATAGTTGTGGTAATAGTTGTAGTAGTAGCAGTGGTACTTCTAGTAGTAGTAGTGGCAGTAGTACTAGTAGTGGTAGTAGCAGTAATAGTAGTATA